>WSYH01006165.1:0-39752 GCA_036426205.1 Ascaphus truei
CCATGATTGATTTGGGCAGAGCCCATTGATTGTAATGGTAACTAAGGGCACAGGTCTAAGAATGAGGAAACCAAACTATCAAAGACTACGTGACTGGAATAAAATATCATCATTGAATGAAATGAGCAGAGCTTGGATTTAGACATAGAGAAATGAATTGAATACATGTCAACATTTGACCATAAGTCATGTTGTTGGGATTGTGAAGAAGGACCCCAAGTGTTTCTTATTAATGTAAGTTATACATTTGTGTTTGCTGCCTTTATTTTGATGGTGCTGCTGCCCTTTCCCCTCTATAGATTATATGGGGAAAAGTGGCATCTTTGGCAGTTTCAGCCCCCACCCTAGTATATGTAGTTGTGTGTTTTGCTCTGTGTTCATTTTGCTGCTTGCAGATGTCACTAAATAATGTTTCTGTATTATTTTACGGGCTATTTAAGTGTTCCAACCTAAATGTAAGAATAATGATGCAGCAGTGCCACAGTCCTATTGATTTGGACTTAACTCACCAATTATATTTAAGGGACGCCACAAAACATACAGTATCACAGAAATATCTCTGGAGTTGAAACCTGTGATTCAGATCATGTGTTAAATCCAAGTCTCCAGAATACAGGTTATTTCCAAAACAACACTGCCACCGTGTGGTCTCTGTTTGAATAGCAGATATGAAATGTTTTGGTGCCTTTAGCTTCATTTTGTGAATTGTTTTGCTTCCGAGACCACCAAACCGATGTGTTTTACACATGACATCATGTGTGGTTATATTTATGGCCATACGATAAAAACCGAATGTGATAAATATTTGCGATTTACAGTTCTGACAAATTATCACAAAACCACTTAAAACTGCTACTGAAATCTGATGGAACAAATGTTGCTTGGTCTTGTTTTTATACTAAAAGTTGCAATCCCTGATAACAGATTGAACATTGTAACAATTAATTAAATGTAACACCTTCATACCTGTTACACGCTATTAACTGAAATTGTCTAAATTAATGTAAAAAAACACAATCATTTAAGCCAACACCAGAATCCTGAGAAATATCACTTGCTGCTCTCAGTAAAACCTTTTTTTTTTTTTTAATAAAGTAAACTGAATAAACATGTTCGACAAACGATTAAAAAGCCCACTTTATATATGCCAATAAGTATGCTCGTATCTAACGCTTGCAGCAAACACGGATTGCATTGTCTGTATGTTAACTAACCACAAACTGCATTAAAACATGCCCCATATCAGATGTATTATATACCAAGCAGTGTTAAGGGCATCCTTTAATGCACCATGTGTCTGAGACATGTACATATAATCTGTATTTTAGTGAAGCTCGAAAAATAAATAAGGAAAAATAATCGCATTGTATTAATACCAAATTCCGCTTCGTGAGCACGGATCCAATTCCTAACTGCGTCACCCTGTGGTATGCGGCAGAACTGCAGATTAACTGAATGGGAGTCTCTGCGATTTGTACTTTGTCTGCGGGTCTTCCGCTGGTTAATTGTAACATACAAGTATAGCACACACAGGGCTGGGTAGGAAGCGCTAAAATGCGAAACAGCCATCACATGCTTTGCACACCTTTACAGAAAGTATCACCATGCTATATACTGCAAATCTTTCAGTACAGCTCAGAATGAAAGCTACAAAACAAAAAAATTAAGCGTGCATTAAGTGCAATGTCCATTAGAACACAATTTGCATGTGATACTGGTCTTTTATCCCGAACAGATTAAATATGAGAATTATAACTTTTATATTGGTAAGGTGGGTGGCTCTTAGAAGAGCCTTTGTGTTTGTAGGTGGGTGATCAGATCAGGGTTACTTGGCGCTGGTGTACTTGGTGACAGCCTTGGTGCCCTCGGACACGGCGTGTTTGGCCAGCTCTCCCGGCAGCAGCAGGCGCACAGCGGTCTGGATCTCCCGGGAAGTGATGGTGGAGCGCTTGTTGTAATGAGCCAGGCGGGACGATTCCCCTGCGATGCGCTCGAAAATGTCGTTCACAAAGGAGTTCATGATGCCCATGGCCTTGGAGGAGATGCCGGTGTCAGGGTGAACCTGTTTCAGCACTTTGTACACATAGATCGCGTAACTTTCCTTCCTGCTCTTCCTACGCTTCTTCCCATCCTTCTTCTGAGTCTTAGTCACGGCTTTCTTAGAGCCTTTCTTGGCCGCTGGCGCAGACTTGGCTGGTTCAGGCATATTGCGCGATGCTTCCTCTCCAAACTGCAGAGAAACTATGTCCAACTCCTCCCCCAGCAGCTCTATTTATAGGCATCGTATGCAAACGAGCAGCCCAATTCTACTGTTCTTCTATTGGCTGATTTTGTCATGTGACATGTTATGACATCAACAGATGTATTGCAACTACGATGATTGGTGGATACAGGATTCTGGAACTGATTGGCTTCTTTCAAAACTGACCAATCACAGGGCAGTGCTGCTGCTCTATAAGTGTATAAATAAGGGCACAGGGGGCGCTGTTTCCCATCACCCTTCCCCATTCTCCAGACAATGACATGACTGGTGCCGCGACCAGTCATTCTTAAAACTTGAAGAACTACAACAAGCTAATAAGGTAACAGCTGTGCAGCTGCTGCTTATATGCAGTATGGGCGGACCTGATTGAAAACCACACACACAACCTGAGGGGAGGAATGTGAATTGCATTTTTTGAATTTACCTGATTTTGATTGGCTGAAAAAGGTCTTTAAGCTGATTGGCTCAGTGAAAGCCGTTAATGTTTAAAAAAAATAAAGGCGCGCGGCAATGGGATTGGTTGAGAGTTTATCTGCATAAACAGTGATCAGATTTGCTTTGCTAGTATGGCTTCTTCAATCATGTCCGCCTATACTGCCTAGAACACAGCGGCAACAGCTGTTACTCATTACTTGTTGTTAGTTTTTCAACTTTTTCAGAAGGACTGGTCGCGGCAAAGGAGGAACGGGCGCGGGAATGCGGTGCCAAGAGCCACAGGAGGTTTTCGTGACAATTCCAAAGTGCATTACCAACCACTTCGCCCGCCGTGCTCGCAGAGAGGAGTGAAGCGCATCTCCTGCCTTATCTTTAAGGACCCGGGGTGCTCAGTTTTCCTGAGAAGTGGATCCGGGACGTCGGTCACCTACACCGGCACGGCCAAGAGGAAGACATTCACCGCTATTGACGTGGTGTATGCGCTCAAGCGCCAGGGCCGCACATCTGTACGGATTCGAGAGCTAAGACGGTGACACTTCTTACCAACGGAGGCTGGAATTTCAACATCCCTTAACCTAAGGCCCTTTTAAGGGCCTACCCCATCTCCGGTATAGAGCCTGGTTACACCCTCCATCCTAGTCTCACACCCTTTGCACATGCAGGGCTCTGGACGGACGGATTTGAATATGGGTGGGGAACACGATTAAATGAAATGAGATTACACGACACTACCACAAGGTATGGGAGAGGGCCCGTGCATTTCGTTGAGCGCTTTAGATTACTATTGCACGACCTTTTCATGTACACGTGAGAATATATACACTGCTATAACTTCGTATGCTATGAACACTGCTCATACATAAATCAACTTCTACAAATTTAGTTTTTAACGTTTGATATAGCTTTCTCTTCCTTGACCTTATTAAATGAGTTCTTGTTTGTTCCATATCACCTGGTGTAACATTACACATTTGTACATCGCAAAGGAACATGTTATCTGATCAACGCATTACTGTCTTTATTTACACCTGCTAAGAAAATAGATTACCTTTGTTTTATATATTTACCTAAATCAAATGACAATGGTTAGCATTAATTAGTGTATATTATAATTGCTTCATGTTTGTATCGCTTAAAAAACAGGTCCCCAAAACAAATGCTTCATATATAGTCACTCCATTCTATGTTCCATTCAATAGTCCCATATATTGGGCGTCATATATCGCATTTGTTAAGGAAACAATGGACGATTTATTTTATTTTTAGCATTTTTTGTGCTTTCTGATCTTTTGGTCACAAACTGTAAATCACATAAATATTGATCGTGTTTTTTTTTGTTTTTGAATCTACGAACATAAATAGGCACAAACCAACACATTTCATGTGGTAAAAAACCTCGGTTTACTTAGTTGGGGGGAGGGTTGACACTCACAGACACATCACTCAACTCACTCAGACACTCACAGACGCGCATAGACACCTTCAGCAGGCCGACCCATCCGCAGAGACACACTCACGCAAGAAGAAAGTCACGCGACACCACCTCTAGAACCCTCAACACACCATCCACAGACACCACCACAGACACACACAGACAGGCACACAGACAGAAACTCACAGCAACAGCCACCCTGACAGACACAAAAACACAGGCACACTCAGACACACTAGCACCACTGACAGACACCAGGCACACTGACAGACACACACACAACTCACAGAGACACACAGGCACACTCACAGACACACAGACCACATACACGGCACATCGCACACCACAGGCACGAACAGGCACACTCAGAACGGCACACTGACAGACAACAAGGCACACTGACGACAACACAGGCAAAACCTGCAGACACACAGCACATCACGGATCCACACAGGCACACTCACGACATCAGGCCCAAAACACACCAGCACACTGAGCAGACAGCACGGCACACTGACGACACACGACGGCAACACTGACAGACACACAGGCACACGGACCGACACACCAGCACACTGACAGACACCGGCACACTGACAGGACACACAGGCAACACCAACACACTGACAGCACACACAGGCACCACTGACAGAACACACACAGGCACAACCTACAAAACACAGGCACACTCAACAAGCCACACGACACAGCACCTGACAGACACACACACACAAGCGCCACTCAAAGCAATCACACAGGCACACTCAAAGACACACACAGGCACACGAGACAGACCCACACACACACACAAACACATGCAACTGACTCCAGACACACATGGCACACACTCACCAGACCACCACAGGCACACTCACTCACACAGACACACATGCAACACAGACAGGAAAAGCACACAGGCACCACACTACCAGGAACGACAGCACCACACAGGCCACTGACATGATTTATCTACATATCCGACATCACACTGACAGACACACAGGCACACTAGACAGACACACACCAGCACACTGCACAGACACGACCAAGGCACCCTGACAGACACATCAAGGCACACTAAACACACACTTGCAGACACGACAAGGACATCACAGCACACCACCTACAACAGACATCACAGACACACAGGCACACTGACAGACACCAGGTCACACTGACCAGAAACCATCCGACCAGAGCACACAGCACACAGGACAGACACAACACAACCACCACACACATCACACTACAGACCACCAGGCATCACTCAACGACACACAGGCACACTCACAGTACAGACACAAAGGCACACCGACAGACACACATGCACATGACAGACACCAGGCACACTGACAGACACCCACACACACACGCATCACACATCAAGCACCAAAGACACACAGGCACACTCAAGACAGACACAAAGCCACTAGCAGACAGACCCAAAATCACACAACAACACACACCAACATACCACACAGCTCACACTAACACTAGCACACAGCACACTCACAGACAACACCAGGCACACTCCCAGACAACACACAGGACACATGACGAGACACACACAATGGCACAACTCTACCACCCACACACAACCACGGCACAGACGACACACAGCACACTCACCAGCACACACCACACAACACACTACACCCACATGACGGACACACGACGGACACGACATCCAGTGCACACTCACAGGCACACAGGGACACTCACAGACGATCACAAAGACCAGAAGGACCACACGCACACGAGCGACAAGACAACACAGGCACTACTTGACAGTACACACTGCACACGACACACTCACAGCACAAAGGAGCACGACAGCACAAATCAACATACAAACCATCACGAGACACAGCCTACCACACTCACAAGACACTCAGTCGTCACTCACCCTCACCGCACGGGTCACACGGGCAGCAGTGAGGTCTATGCCACGGCAGTGGGACCTTCCACATGGCGGGGTTTTCCTTCTCCAGAAACAGGTGGACACCCTTAGCGGCAGACGTGGGCCTCAGCAGCAGCAGAAGCAGTCCCCCAGCAGCCCCCCCCCCCCCACCCCGAAGCGGACCAGACCGCAGAACGGCTCCCCAGACAACCACGGGCGCCAAAGCTGAGGATGCGGGTCAGGTGATTAGGGGGAATCAGGGCAGTAGGCTGGACTGGCGCAGAGGCGCGACTCGGGGAAATCTGGGTTGGCATTCCCACCTCCTCCCCGTGGGAGCGGAGGGTTCGGGGGGGCTGGATCGCGCGCTTGTTTTGGGCTTCCCCCTCCGTCCATCGTGGGCGGGGAGCTAGGGGGCTGGGGGCTGGTTGGCGCGCGGGGCTTGGTTTGGGCTTCCTCACCTCGTCCCATGCGGGGATAGTCTGGGTTTGTTGTTGGGGGAATTTGTGTGGATACAGGGGCACGCCAAATTCGTTGCAGGACACTCTGCTGCGCCCTTGCACGCGCGCGGGACCACACGGATGGCCGCCATTTTTTTATTTACTTGTTTTTTAACCAATCAGGGAAGGGGGATTATTATTTATTAAGCAAAAAAAAAAAAAAAAATGGCCACGAAGCCGGGAATTAACATTGAGCTGCAGCACGGGTCCGCCATCTGCCTAAAATCCTCAGCAAAGGGCGACTGTAGTCATTATTTGTCGAGCACTGATAATATATATTATAATATATCTATATATATATAGGGACATATAAGCATCAGCGCCATTTGTTCAAATACAACCCAAATTGCTGCCACTCCGGGTGACAGTGTGCCCAAATGTTTGCAGACACAATATCATTGATTTAATGCAGTTTGACGTGACCACTAGTGCTAATTTACTAATTGAGAATTGATTCTATATATAAAAAACAACATACACTCAAAAAAAAAATGATAGAAAAAATGTGCGAAAACATATAGAAAATGCGCAAAATAAAAATAATCTGCTTGAACATAAAAATACATAAAAAGTACAACAAATAGAACCTTATAAAAATTGATACTTAGTCCAAATGAAGTCCATGAGGTAAATAAAACAAACGGTTCCAGGCTGCTTTTCTTGGGGTTCACCCAAGTTCCATAGTTACATTAGGAAAAAAGAAAAGAGAAAACGCGCCCGATCTTGTGTAGAAATCAGGATTGTACACTTTTATAATACCAGGACAAGAGCAAAATTGCAACTTGCTATTGTCTGTGAAATAGCTTTATGGGACCCTGACCATGCACCAAACGAAGACTTCCACGTACCTCCGTCTGTAATCTCACTTATTACGAGACCCAGCAGTTGAGAAGCCGTTTTCTCCAAGGTGTTTCTATAACAGACACTCGTCGGAGCTTTTTTCCTCAGCAGGGCGTCCGCCCATTACTACTCTGCACATGCGGTGCTGGATAACCGGAAGGAGTGTCCTTGTATTTGCCTTGGTCTCATCTCGTTGCCGAATGGCAGGTCAGACACCGTAGTTACAATGAAACCGTCCCTAGCGTCTTCCCTGCTCGCTTTGCGGATTTCCTCAGGGGAGGAACACCAAAGGGCTATATGGGTGTTAAAATAGTCCTTCACGTAAATGAGATATTGACTCACAGCGTGTGTTAGTATAAGGTGTTCATTAAATCAAATTGAATCCGGTCATATCAATTGAGAGCTCTAATACCTTTAACCTCACAGTTTAAATACGTTAATATATTTTATAACAGCCAACGAGGATACTGCTTGACTGATGGAAGATTAAGCAAGTTAAATGCAAATTCATAGTAACATAACACGGATATGAACATGAATTAGAAACTTGTACTTAAATCTAAAAAAAAAAAATGATATAGAGAATATATCAAATATTAATCAGAGTTAAATATTGAATAACATGACGAGGAAAAAAATACAAAATATACCACTTTGTACCTATGCCAAACATCCTCTTTGTGACATAAACAAATTCTAAATAAGATCTATATACATACCTAAGTAACTAATGATACAATATAATATCTTTACATATATTAAATAAATCTAAATACCATCCTACATCTAAACAAACTATAAATGTGCATTATATAGTAATTATTAAAAATAATAAATTCATACTTAAGCTGAAAAAGAGAAGAACATTTAGATGTCTCTAATGGTGGAACCTGGAAGAAAGAGTAAACGTGGATTAATGATAGCAAGATTGAGCTCAAAAGTATTCTATATGGGCTGGGTTTTGTATATCAAATGATAACCCAAATTTTGGGTCTTTGAAGGTCGGATTTTTGGGGATCAACTGCAAGTTCCTGATTATGTTGTCTATAGCCTTATAGAGAAAAAATAAGCTGACATAGAAGGATCCCTAGTATATTGGGGGCAAAATGATTATAGCGCATACGGAAGGGCGGACCTGGATGATGACCAACCCAAACACCTGTTGTAAATAAATATATTCCTAGTGACACACCAAGATGAATACAGATACAAGTACAGTACCATATACAGGAATGATATATATCTATAACGTCTGTATTGCTATTATTATGAGTAATAGAGTGAAATTAGCGAAGCTCTACATTGCTTAGGGAAAAAAAGAAGAGGAGATTCCTGACCGCAAGCCAAGCAGCAATCGAGTGAATGAAACTACAAGTATTTGAAGATAATATAAATTAAGTGTTTATAAGTGTCATGTGAATGTGGTATATAATTTAATATTGAACTTATATGCTCAAAACGTGATTATTACATACTGACTTATTATAATAATAAAGAAATGTGCTTTTTGTTTTTTTTTTTTTGGTTTTTGAATTTTGTTTATTGTTGTCAAAAATAATTATTTTGTGTTTGAATGCAGCTGCTGACCAAAGTGTCCCACGAGTACACCAACTGGATTCAGAGGAGCCATGCTTACATGTCTCAGCCAGACCTCTAAGATCCAGTCAATGCAAGTGGAAGTAAACTTACACTATATGCGTTTACTTCAATACAGTCGTTGAGACCCCATGGACTCACATGGTCTCAACATGTAAATCCAGAGGTCCTCCCCTTAGTTTTGTTTTTGGGACCCTAAGAATCATCGCCATTAATATTGCTAGAGGATATGTTCTAAGGCACATGACGTCAGTGGATGGATCCTGTTGGGTATTTCAAGAATGTCGATAGTTGTGAGGGTAATTACGCATGCAGAATATTTCTTCTATGTCTCTAGAAATCTTGTGCTTAGAGTCCTCGTGTCTTCCCACGTAGTATGGGAGGTGCCACATTACATTGTTATGACATAGATCACGAATGAGGGATAGACAACACTATGGCTCAATGGTGTGTACAATTTATTCAAAAAAGGATGTAATTTGGTTGGTTTTGCACATATGTTTGCATGTAAACACTACGTCTACCACAAACAAAGTGGCCATTTTTTGGTCGGTTTGACAAAAAAAAGAAGAAAGTCCGGTGAATGTAGAGCGACTGGGTGCCAGAATGTTTTTAATTTCTGGCTGTTTTGTAGTATAATAGTGAACTTTGGTTGGGGTAATGTATTGGCCATAGGATGGGTCCCTTAACAAATACCCGGTTGTGTGGAGAGAGTGAACATGCCTTTCACTGAAGATATGGAGTTGTTAATGAAAGTGGTGACTGACAGAATTACGCCCCAAAATGCACCATGGGTGCTTGCCAACTGTTTGGGGATGGAAGAAAGATTAGGCGCTCCAGGAGACCTACCTGCGAAATGTCTCACATAGAGATGTTTGTCATGACCCCGAGCCCAGGAAACTGCATTCAACCAATATTCCCCCTGGGCCAAAATGCAGAACGTGAAGAACAATTCCTTCTAATATGAGAATTGGCCCGGGTGGAATTTGGACCAACCCTCTTTTGTAATGTTGCATATTATGTGTAGATAGCTGTGGTGGCCACTGTCTCTGAAGTGTGTTTTGGTGACAGTTTCTCCTTCAATGAGCCTCCAGTTCAAGTCCAGAAACACAACATGTTCTTGTTACATTGTATGTAAACTCTCAGGATCCATGTCATTGTTGTTGAAATGCCTGTAATTGTGTTCAGGAGTTCTGATACCATCCCGATATAGGGAGATGTCATTATTAACGCCATAGTACACAAGAACCCGCCCCCAATCCGCATCACCCCACAACATGCATTCCTCCCACAAACCATGTAGAGGTTCGCAAGCTGGGAGCAATTTGTGCCATGGCTCGTCCCAAGATCTGCAAATAATAAATGTCTTCAAATAAAAATAATTGTGTATCTAGTATAATGCAATGGCCTGTAAAGAATAAAGATTGTGTTTGTCTAAATTGTGTCCAAAATTGGAAAATGTTTTACTCGCGTAAAACCTTTATTATTTTAATTACAATATACAAGATGTAATGTCGACAGTCCCAGATTATTTGGTTCAATAATCCCAGAATGGAGTCGAGGAATGCAAACGTGTCCGTTAAATATGATTTCAACAGTGTGACTAAAGTTGTAAAAATAATCTATACGTGACTGGAACCAACGTGGGTCATCGACTCCACCCTGAGACAATGGTCTTCAGGAGGTTAGAAATTGTTTAGTGTATCTTGGAAGTGGTAAAAAATGGGTGTTCTGTGAGACCGTTGTAAAGAACAACCAAATTCGACTTGTTAATGACATTTATGATTTGAGGGCCCTGGGTAAGAAGATCTTATACTCTTTTTGAAAACTTTCCTAGGGTCCTTGCCCAAAATGATATATTATGCGGTATTGTCACCCTAAGAGTCCTAAAGGCCTCTGACAGTAATCGTTTTCTGCAGAACTATACCCCCTCCTTTAATCGCTGTCTAATGCAAGGGTCGTTTTAGACTACAAAGTTTCCTTAAGTGCGATGTTACTCACTCTTTGATAAATTTCTCTTACTATTGATGTTGACTTTGAACACATTTGTCAAGTCTTGAAACCATGGTGTAAAAAGTTTTCAACAAATGAACCCTCTTGAATGATATGGAAATACCGTGGACTTTGGCAGAAAAGGAGAGTGTACTATTGTAATATCTCTTACGAAGAAAGATCAGTGAGGCCACAATAGCATTGACTTCTCTATCTAGATGGGATTCCTAGTTGTGATAATATTGTATGGTTATCAGGATGATATTAACCATACAACATATACCACACAATAGGAACGATTCCCAATCCTAGATAGAGAAGCAATTAATGTGATGGATTCACTGATCTTTCTCAGTAAGAGGATGAACCATGATTCCTCTCCTGTTCTGCAAGTCCACGTATTTCCCAATCATTCAAAAGGGCTGATCATTTGGTTTGAACTTTTACACCATGGTTCTCAAGTGCACTGTGACATGTGTCAATACAACTCAACTACGTATGAAATTTATCAAAAGAGGAGAACATCGGCACATAGGCAACTTTGTAGTCTAACGACCTTGTCATTAGACAGGGGATAAAGGAGGGGGTATAGTTGCAGGACAGAACAGATACCTGTCAGAGGCCTTTAGACTCTTAGGACAATACCTCATTATTCATTTTGGGGCAAACCCTATGGAAAGTTTTCAAAAAGAGTATAAAAGATCTCTTACCCAGGCCCTAATATAAATGTCATTAACAAGTCAGAATTGGTTTTCTTTACATACGGTTTCCAAGAACACCCATTTTTTACCACATTCCCAGATACATAAAACACTTTCTACCCTCCTGGAAGGACCCATTGTCTCAGGGGTGAGAGTCGATGACATCCAGCGTGTCCCAGTACGTAGATATGTTTTACAACCTTTAGTCACACGGTTGAAAATCAATTTATTAAGGGAACAGTTGCATGTCCTCGACTCCATCTCTGGGATTATTTGGAAACCAAAAATCATCTGGGCAACTTGTGAATACACTTTGTATACGTTGGTATACCAACCTAATAAAGGTTTGACGCAGGTAAAACATTTTTCAATGGACACAAAGTAGGCAACACCAATCTTTATCATTTTTACAGGCCATTGCATTCAGACTAGAACACATATTTTTTATTGAAAGACATTATTATTTGCAGATCGGTGGCTGGGACGGCCATGGGCACAAGATTTGCTCCCAGCTATGCGAACCTCTACATGGGTTTGTGGGAGGAACTGCATGTGTGGGGTGATGCGGATCTGGGGCGAGTTTTGTGTAATATGGCCGTTACATAGATGACATCATCCTAATATGAGGATGGTGTCAGGAAACTCCTGGAACACAAATTACAGGCATTCAAAAACAATGACATGGATCTGAAGTTACATACAATGTTAACAGAACATGATTGTGTTTCTGGACTTAGAACTGGAGGCTGCATTGAAGGGAGAAGTCAACCAAAAACACACTTCAAGACAGTGGCCACCAATAGCTTTCTACACAATAATAGCAACCATTACAAAAGATGGTGGCCAATATCCCCAGGGGCCAATCTCAGAATTAGAAGAAGTTGTTCTTCACGTTCTGATTTTTTGGCCCAGGGGGAAATATTTGGGGTTGAAGATTTCTGGCTAAGGGTATGACAAACCTAGTCATATATGAGAATTTCGGCAGGGTATAGTCTCGGAGCGTAATCTTATTGTCCAAATCAAACAAGGTGGAAGACCAATGGTGATTTGGGGCTAATTCTGTCAAGTCACCACTTTTTCATTACAACATTCCATAATTCAGTGAATGAAAGGCATTTCAACAATTCTCAAACAAACACTGGAGTTAGATTGTTAAGGGACCCAATAATTGAAATAAATTACAACCCAAAGTTCCTATTATATCAAAAAAAGCCAGAAATTTAAAAACCATTCTGGCACCCCGTCGCCCCTTAAACAGATTATGGATCCTCTTTGTCCAAAACCGACAAAAAATGGCAACTTGTTTGTGGTGTTAGAACTAGATGTTTAAACATGCAAACATATGTGCAAAACCAACCAATTACATCCTTTTTTAATTAATCTGTGACACACACTTAAGAGCCATATGGATTGTCTATCCTCATTCGTGATCTATGTCATTACATGTAAATGTGGACTCCAATACGTGGGAAGAACACGAGGACTTAAGCACAAATTTCTAGAACATAGAAGAAATATTCTGCATGGTATTACCACTACAACTTATCTAGACTTTTGGTGGAAATACACAACAGGATCCATCACACGACTGTCATGTGCTAGAAAATATCCTCTAGCAATATTAGTGGCGGGATAGGGTCAACAAAACTAAACCTAAGGGAGACCTTCGGATTTACATGTGGAGACTTGAGTCCAGGGGGTCTCAACGACTGTATTGACGTAAGCACTATAGTGTAATTTAATTCCATTGCATGACTGGATCTTAGAGGTCTGGGTGAGCATGGATAACATGTCCCTTGAATCCTAGGTGGTGTAAGTGCGGGACCTTTGGTCAGCACTGCATTACAACACCCAAAAATTATTTTTGACACAATAACACATTTCTTATTATTTCATATAAGTCACATATGTAAATAATCACGTTTGAATATAGTTCAATTAATTAATATATAACCACATTTACATGACACATTAAAACACTTAATTTATATTATCAAATACTTGTAGTTCATTCACTCGGATTGTGCCTTTTGGCTTGCTAGTAATTCTTCTTTTTTTTCCCTTAAGCAATATAGAAGCTCGCTCTATTGCCTCTATTACTCAAAATAATAGTCAAATACAGCCTTTATAGATATATATGAATTACCTTATATAGGTGACTGTGACTTAGTATAGTATCAAAGCGTGTCACACGGATCATATTTATACAACATGTTTTGGGTGGTCATGAATCCCGGTCCCCCCATTCCTATGGCTATAATCATTTTGCCACCAAATATCCATAGGGATCTTCTATCCATATTTTTTCTCTATAAGGATTAGACAAAAAAATCAGGGAACATTGCAGTTGATCAAATCAGGACTTCAAAGACCCAAATTTGGGTTACATTGGATACAAACTACACCATATAGATACTTTTGGCTAGACTCTTGGCTATCTTAATCACTGTTTCGAGCAGGTCGGGTCTCTTACGCAGTGTGCGCAGCCAGTGAGAGAGACAGATACAATGAGACATGCTTCCTCTTCAAGCTAAGTATGATTTATTCAGTGTTTGATAATTAATATAAGCACAATTTATAGTTTTATTGATGTTAGTATGGTATTAGATTTATTTACATATATGTAAGATATTATATTTGTATCATTAGTTAGCAGGTAGGGTAGATAATATGTATTAAGATTTGTTATGTCCAAAAGAAGTTTTGGCATAGGTAAAAGTGGATATTTTGAATATTTTTTTCATCGTCATTTATTCAATATTAATCTGGATTATACTTGTATATATTTTATATATTTTTTTTTTTTTTAATTGAAGTACAAGTTCTAATCATGTTCATATCCTGTTACATGTTACTATGTAATTTGCATTTAACTTGGCTAAGATTTACATCAGCAGCAGTATCCTCGTTGCTGCTTATAAAATATATTACGTTTTAAAATTCTGTTGAGTTGTAAAGGTAGTAGAGCTCTCAATTATATTGCACCGGATATCAATTTGATTTAATGACACCTATAGTACTAAACACACCTGGAGTCATATTATGCTATTACGTGAGGGACTATTTAACACCAGGAAGCCCCTTTGGTTGTCCATCCCCTGATGAAATCGCAAAAGGCGGAAGCAACGCGTTAGGGACGGTTGCATTGAAACTACGGTGGTGACCGCTTCGGCACCAGAGAGAGACCAAGGAAATACCAGGAAACCTTCCGGTATCCAGCAACGGCATGTGCTGGGGAGTAAGGAGTAATGGCGGACGCCCGCTGCTGAGAAGCTCCTGACGGATGTCTGTTATAGAAAACCTTGGAGAAAAACGGCGTTCTCAACTGCTGGGTCTCGAACTAATCGTGAGAGTATATAGAGAACGGGGTCGAGACTGGAGGACGGTGAATGTCTTGTTTGGGCATGGGCAGGTCCCATAAAACGCTCTATTTTAATCGACTCATTGTAAGTGTGCAATTGTCTTGTCATGGCTTATTTAAAATGTCAATCTGATTTTACACAAGGAATCGGGCGCTTTTTCTCTTTTCTTTTCTAATATACTAATTATATATGATATATATATATATATATATATTATTAGATATATATATTATATAACTGTATACTGTTTAAAATTAATATTCATTACAGTATAAACATCCATTTTTCAGGTATCTCCATGTTTGTACAAATGTTTGTAAATGTTTCTCCTATTTCAATGTGGCAGAATAATTTATAAAGGCTAGTGCGTATGTATTATTGTGTGTTGAAGGTTAGACATGCTGTGCAAATTTAAATGTTTCAACATTGTACAGTATTTTGTAAATAAATGTGTTTTTGTATTTACGACTCCACCAATAAAAAGAACATGTGAATTGCCTCACATTGTTTCCCATTGCCTCTTGACAGTGTGTAACAAATGTAGAGGTTGCTGCACTGTTTTTTTACTGCCTGACCGCAAAAGCCGCAAGATCGGAACAATGTAAAAAAAGAGCAATGAGCGCGCAATTGGCGTGGGAACTTCGGTCAATTCGCGTTGGGAACTTCTGTTCCAAGGCACTAAAATAAAATTCTTTTGCCCCCAGATGTTAGGAACCCCCTCTTTCACCCCAACATGGTCCGAGCATGTACAGTACTGTACTTTAAAATAAATTAAATATGCAATTTTACTATTACTGCGCCGCGCACGCACGACTGTGTAGGTTGAACCGCGAAGGTATTAGACTTCAAAGACAACAAGCTCGCAAATCCCCCATGCGTTTTACACGGCATTGCAGATTTGCAGACAGCGGGAAATAAAATGCTTAAATCACGGGCGGAAAATATGCAATACACTCCGGGCGAGAAAACACAAAACCGCACATCACGGGATATTCTGAAATTCGCGGAGCTAGCCGAGTTAGAATAAAGTTGGTCGCCACTGTACCACTTAAACCGTTTCCTCTATTTAATACAAAAAAACCCGCTGGTAAATTAAATCACGGTTTTTCACTAAATTCCCTTTTGAAACGGGCTCTGCCGCCATAGCCTCTTCAATGGCCAAACCGCCGCGTGGCGGCTATGGGAATCCACCGCCATAGACTTTCAATGGGGCATCGCCGCCGTGAAGTCTATGGGGTTTTCGCCATAGGGTCAATGGAAATGGCGCGTTGAAGTCTATGGGAGAATTCCGAACTTTCAGGGGGTCCATACTCCGTCGGGTTGGTCAAAAGAGAGTCAAGGATGGTTCTGCAGCATGCCGGAGCAGTTCCTAAGGACCCCAAACCCTGGCCTCGGGACCCTCCGGACCGGAGGTATGGATTGATGTTTGTAGCTATTCGACTTAGTCAAATCCTGAGCTGTTTCTGCCGCCGCCATTGGAACTATGGCGCGACCTGCTCTCTCGGCCGGACCTTCTCGGGGGTCCGGAGCGGGGAACGGGTGGTGGTCGGAGGGGGGAGGGTCTAGGAACTAGGGGCAAAAGAATTGTATTTCTGGGGCCCTAGAACGTGTAGATTCCCGCCATTAACGTTGAACTTGACTACATCAGTGATCAAAGCTTTTTCAGAAAAAGATCCGCTTTGCGGTTTGGACGGCAGCCAACTCGTTCCTGAAAGCGCGGCGAGGAATCCAATTGAAGTCAATGGCCCATTGACTTACATGGGACACCGCCGCTCTCCTCTCTTGAAAGCACCATGCTGGTCTTCGAGAGGAAAACAGGTCCAAACAGCAAGATCCGCCATTGAAATGCATTGAACTCTAATGGGCGGCCTATGGGACTCTGCAAAAATGGTGCTAAAAGGCAATGGCGGAAAAAACACAAAGGCAAACACAAGAACAGAACCCGCCCCTCGACTGGGATCCCAGTGTGTGTGTGATGCAGACACTGATATAACAGATATAACAATAAAGCATGGGGACAGGGGAATATACATTTTCATGCTATACAAGGGTTAAACCACATTTGGACTGCAGCCCCGTTAACCCCTTGTCTCCCTGGTGGGGTAGGGGATGGCCAAATGGGGTGCAAACCCCTTTAATAACGGGCATCCCCCTTTCTCCCTCTACATTGGCTTTGGCCCTAGATAGACTATGTGCCCCGGCATTCTGAAATAGCTTGCAGTGCAGCTTTCCATCCTGTCAGGATTCAGCGTCTTGCTCTTGTTTGGCTATATTAAATGTGTTGCACTGCAATTTTTTCTTCTTTGTTTATGATCTGTGAGGGTTCCTTTACTTCTTCAGACCCAGATTTGTATACTACACAAATGTTTGAAAATCACCAACACCACGAGTGGGCAATCACACTTAGAACTTAAACATATTTGCCATTTTTTACACGTTGGACGTGTTGTGTTGCAATGTTTTCCCCACCCTCTGGAGATTTCACTACTACTGCACGTGGTGTGGTGCATACCTGCTGGCTACAGTAGATGTAGTCTCCTCGATGTTGTGGAGGAACAAAGAACAGGCTTCTGGGGTTGGATCTGATTCTCTCTCTGTGTCAGCGCCTCCATCTCTTGCAAGCTCCATGGATGTGGAGACAATCCTGCAGGAGAGAACTCACTTCCACTCCCCCTGATAGATTGAAATATTCCTACTGCTTGAGACTGCAAACAGGATCAGTTTATTCAGTTCACTGGCAGATGTTACACATACACAGCTCTCACTTCTTGGGCTTCAACCTCAGGATTACTCTGGACCTCCAACTCCAGGCCAAGGGCACCTGAGCAGTCCATGCTCTTCGTTACTGCCTGGTGAGTAAGTAAAGTGTATAGTCTCCCTCTTCACTCCCCTAGGGGAGGGTGAAAATTTTGGAATGCAGAGCCCTGCACAGTTGTAGGGTAGAACCAGCCTCTCTCATTGAGGTAAGAGCACTGACTAAATTTTGCAGTGCAGCTCCTTAGTACAAGGGAGAAGTAGGTATCATGTCTGAACAATGATTGGACACACACAGGGGCCTTGTCCCACGTCTCCCATGTCAATCAAGAAGCTATGTGAGTGGGGAAAACCATGATAACTCCTGGCAAGCATGCTTTTACCAGGACTTACTGCCAGGAGGGCCGACTTAGTAGCCAGGAGAACTAGCCTGACTATATATGTATTTTTTTTATTTTACAACGTGTTGCTAATGCAAGAAACCTGACAGATAAAATGGGTGAGCTTGAATTCATAATTAATAGCTCCAGGAAGCAGTATGATATTATAGGCATTACTGAAAACATGATGGGATGAAACTCATGAATGGACAGTTTAATGTGAGGGTTATTCTTGTAACAGGGGACAGGAACTTTTAACACCTAAAGCACCGGGATCATTACACCAGACATTAACAATAATTGAATAAAACAAAAGTTAATTCTGGCAGCTAGAAAACACACCAAATTACATGAACACAGTGAAACACAACCACTGGGGGCTGGAGTAAAGAAACTGCCTCAAACCAGGTGCGGGGCCGGCTCTGTAGGCTTTGCCCCAAACACATCTTCCACTTCTCAGTGCTCTTTTACACCAAAGCACTTTGAATCCCCCACCAGCATGTTCCCATCAACTCCAAATTTGCGCTGGCTTCCCGGCGCTCCCCATCAAGCGCAGTATGTTTCCCACAGAGCACTTTTGAAAAACCCACCAGTCGGCTGTCTCCAATCGACTCAGAGATGTTCTGGTTCCCTGATTGGCCCCCACTCCTTACATAGCCCTCGACGGCAATTCTTAACATGGAGCAGAGGCCGCCGACCAGCCACAGCGTGGATTGTGGCGGTGCAGTCATGAGAAGATGAGGGTCATCCGTCTGCACCAATCAGAGAGGGAGGTTGTCTAGGCATCTTAGAACCCCCACAGAGGAGTGAGATGTGGCAAGCTAGTAGTTGAGATTAAGCTGGCCAATGGGAATCACGCCATGGGGCTTTGCCAGCCCATACATTGTGGAGTAGGTGAGGCAGTGCAGTTGTTGGTTGACAATGGCTCTGCTCCACCGAGAAGCAGCCCCCAAGCCTAGTGTAAGGAATCGGGGAACGCGTCCCCTGCGGCCACTCCTCTTAACTACAGCTTTAGGAAACTCCGTGACATAACCACGTGAGCAGGACGGAGAGGTATTCTTGACCACACTGGATCTGGCCCCACCTCACATCTCGTCACGTGATGGTACTTTGCATCAATGACACGTGACAGTGTGCACCGCCCCCTAGCTGCGTGTCAACATCCACTGATTCCTTATCACTCCACCTGTTCCTGCACACGCTCCTAGTGTCACGCCGTGATGCCCGCAGACCAAGCTAGACCCAGTACTGAGGGTGGGAACGGTATGATACCACACCCCACAGCAGTGGGAGCAAGCCCGGAGTTGGTTTATATAGCGTTGCTGGGCCTGTGGAAGAGTTGTTAGAGTTACTTGCAATGTTGGGAATGTCGTGAGAATGAGATAGTCGTGTCCGTTTGCCAATTTTCACGGATCCGAGGGTTGAGTCGTCAGAGGGCAAGCCAGGTCCTAGGAAGCCAGAGGTCAGCGGAGTCGTATGTGTGTAGCAGGTTCAAAGGGATACCAGAGAGCAGAGTGTCCAGGGTAAGCAGGAGTCAAAGCCAGGGAAATCCAAAGAACACAGAAGGAGGAGTAATCACAGGAGCACAGAGGGAGCACAGCATAGGTCAGGTACACACAAGGAAACAGGAACTATGCAAAGCGAGAAGAGGTGGACAGGCAGGCGGGCTAAAAGGAAGGCTTGAATGAAAATGAGGGGAGGAGGAGAGAGGCAGTTGAGAGATGAGAGATGGAGAGAGCAGAGAGGTGGCAGGGGGGAGGAAGAGGAGGAGACAGAAGGGAGTCAAGGGAAGGCCTGTACAGCTTGGGAGGCGGAGACCAGGGGGGAAACCTGATAAAGAAGAGTCGTGCGTGCGCCCCCTGTAACCTGGGATCGCGGCGCACAGGTTGCCACACAGGCACGGCTGCATGAGCAGGGAGATCGCAAGGAGGCGAGCCAAAGGGAAGGAGGGTGCCGTGCGATGGCCAGCAAGGCAGGGAGGAGCGATGCACGCGCGTCCTCCATGGGCTGAAGGGGTGCACGCACGGAAGCGTCACCAGGCACGCGGAACGCCGGCCACGGCACCACCGCGAGGAGGAGGCAATGGGAAAGATGGCACCACAGGGGTAAGGATAAAGGAGCTAACGCTGGGGAGAGAGGAGCGGGAGGATAAGGCAGGGTTAAGGGAGCGCGTGGGTATTGCGGGACCTGAGGGGAACGTGCGCGGCAAGGGGAGTGGAGAGAGGGTAGAAGGTGAAGGAGAGGGAGTGGAAGGGGAACTAGAAGGGTGACAGGAGATGGAGAGAGGGACAAGGAGAGGAAGGAATCTCCTGAGTCATCACACCTAGCTGCATATCACACATCCTCTAATCACTATCACACCCACATGTCTCATGACCGCTCCACCTATAACTAAACTTAACACTTTGCACAAGATTCTGTTCACCTACAGCGGTAGCGGCTCCAGGATGCAAGGGGGTTAATAACATCGCAACCAAAGATTTACCCAAGCTCCGGAATTCGTTAGCCCTGGTGTCTCTCTAACAAATTCCTAACCAACTACTACGAACTTTCTTCATTTGGCCGAGTTATTAGGTGGCAACTTGCGACCTAGATAAAAGAACTTATGCCAGAGACTTTATTTCTGCCGCTTTGTGCAAAGGACAATTTATTTTGTTTCCCCATCCCAGTAAGTAGTGTTTTGTATTAAGTGTATCGAGGTTGTCTGGTTGTGTTTGTCTATAAGGAAATAAATACAATTTATTTTGCCCTCCTTGTTGTGTTCAACGAGAATCATAAGCTAAGAGAAAAGGAAACCTAGTAAGGAGCACTTCATACAGAAAGAGTAATGTAACTGTGTTAAAATCTTCTTTAATGTCATCAACAAAATATAAAATATAGGGGTTTTAAAATGAACAGCATTAAACGTGAGTTGCGGGCCCTAAGAAGCGTTCTTACGTGAAACGCGCGCGTTGGCCATACTCCCCCCACACGCGGGAGAAGAATCACTGTTACCGCAACATACATTGATACTGATCTCAATTTGCGAAGTCCCAGCGTTCATATAGTATTTACTATCACTACAATCCTGTGTGAGCTATAGAGCATTGCAGGCTCTCTTTCGTAATTAAGGGACTTTTGTTTTTCATTGCTGTGTTGATTTCGCATGTCCTCGAGCACATCAGCATCGATATAAAATGATCAATGCTGATGTAGGGGACAGTGCATGCAAGAGTTAGTGTCATGGTTAATACCTTGTAAACTTTGGCCTGCGCGGAATAGAACACTTGTACATAGTCAACTCATTTGCTACAATTGCATACTGTGTCGAATCCTTGTTACAAATCCGGGTCTGTCTCTGCGGAAGCTGTTCAGTCACTATGCAGTATCTGCTTCGCCGTGGATTCGTACCAACAGTCAGCTGTGATCAACCTACAACACAGTAACCCTTCACACCGGCTACAGT
Source organism: Ascaphus truei (assembly GCA_036426205.1). Classification (NCBI taxonomy): domain Eukaryota; kingdom Metazoa; phylum Chordata; class Amphibia; order Anura; family Ascaphidae; genus Ascaphus; species Ascaphus truei. The sequence continues at coordinate 21,598 of WSYH01006165.1, forward strand.
ACTACGGTGACAGGGTGGGTGATTGGGTTGATACATATTGTTAACCTCACAGCACAGGCAGTGCATGTACACCAGCCGCTGTGCCTCCTGTTTTATCGGTCGGGTGATAGGATTGATCCCTTTATCCCACACCTCTGGAATGCCCTTCCCCTCAATACCCGACTAGCACCTCTCTATCCACCTTTAGACCCAACTTCTGTTCTGCGACCACCCCCCCACCTCCTACCTTCCAGTCAGTGTCAAGATGCCAGGTTCATGTGATGTGATATCATGTGACCCCACAGCGTCATGTGATGCTGCGTTGCCATGACAATGGCATCATCTGAAGCCAGCTGAATTCAGTATGTTCAGTTGCAGAGGCCTCACGCAATCCCCCGGCATTTAATTTAAATGCCTTGGGGTAGAGCACTGGACTTTTCAACCCCCAACGCGCCCCCAAAAATTGTTGGTGGCCCCCCATTTATGCACCCCTTCTCTAATAGTTCTGGAACACAATAATTCAATGATATGCCCAAAGATAAACGACAGAAGAAAGAAAAACTCTTGCAGGAGTGGGTAGTGGGTGAGATTAGTGAGACATCTTGGTAAAAAACCCTCCTGAAGGAAATAGTCACGATGATGTCCCACACGCTGCAGCATATTGGAGGTGCATATGCACTGCATTCATCAATAAGGCAAAAATATTCACATTTCTTCTTGAGTTTTTCTTTTTGCTTAATTGCATAGAAGATCAATCCTTATCCACTCCTTAGCTCTTACCGTCATTGTGTGGCCTGATCAGCTGCAATTGAAGAGTCCAGGTAAAGAAATATATAAAAACAAGCAAGCACACAGCAAGGGAGCCAGGTGAAATGTAATAAAAAATATATTTATTAATGAACATCACCCAAAGGAGCTGTAACCAGGGGTTATTACAATTTCAACCTGGCTCCCTTGGCTGTGCGCTGCTGTTTTTTTAAATTGATTTAGCTAAAAGCACAAATGATAGGTTGCAGTACGGTACAAGAGGGGAGAGCGTCTGACTCATGAAATGTCCTTTTCGCATAAAGGAAGATAAAAGGCAATAACCTTAGTTTCAGCAAAAGCATTGCAGTGCAATTTGTCAGATCTCTCACCTTGGGGCCTGCGGTCGTGAGCCGGTCAGCAGCTCCCTCCTCCGTCTGATGGAAGTTGAACGCAATAACCAGCAACGATAGGAGGGAGAGGAAGGGTCACAGTGACCGGGAGACGGCGTGTGAACAGGGAGCCGTCAACACCGCCGGAACAGGGACAGCTGGGAGTGGTTTCCCAGTCCCCCCCCTGGCCGCAGGAACCCCTGAGGGGGGCACGTGGAACCCAGTTGAAATCACAGCCCCAAATGTTCACTGTATATTTTATTAACTTGTGTTGTCTTTACAAGTACACTATTTTTGTTGTTTTTCGTATGTATGTATGTCTTTATTATATAGAGCCATTAATTGACATAGCATTCACAGTAGTAATACACATGGTAATCAAATAAATAACCGATAATATAAATAACAGATCATGGGAATAAGTGCTTTAGACAAAAAAGTAACATTAAGGAAGGGAGACACCTGCCCCTAGAAGATTACAGTCTAATTGGTAGGTAGGGAGAATGTACAGAGACGTAGGAGGGAGTTCTTGTAAGTGCATCTGCAGGGGGCCAAGTTTATGTATCATTGTTCAGAATATCCACAGTGTATCATATGCTTCTTTAAGCAAGTGTGTCTTAAGTTGGGTCTAAAGGTGGATAGAGAGGGTGCTAGTCGGGTATTGAGGGGAAGGGCATTTCATTATTATGATGTATTTGTATGTATGTATGTATGTATGTATGTATGCATGTCTTTATTTATATAGAGAATTAATGTTGACATAGGCGTCACAGCATAATACATGTGACAATCATATAAATAAAACAAATACTACAAAAACACATAAAGGAAGAAGTGCTTTAGACATAAAAGTAATATTTAGGAAAAGGAGTCCCTGCTCCAGAAGAGTCTTACAATGTAGTAATAATATAATAATAATAATAATAATAATAATAATAATAATAATAATAATATAATAATATAGTGTTTGTCTTGTCTAGAATGCTAGTTTTAACGTAGCTTTTGGAGCACAGCATGCCCCTGTGGAGCTCACACTTTATGTTTTGAGCCTGAGGCACAGGGAGATAAAGTGACTTGCCCAAGGTCACAGATGACACTGGAAATTGAACCAATCTCAGTGCCAGTCAGGTCGTTTACTCGCTGAGCCACTCCCTCCCAAATGTATACACATGTATTTATTCATTTAAACATATATATTAAAGATACACCATTGCTTATAGTTGAGTTGTTGTTTCTTTTCTTTTGTTTAACACAGATATAATTGCAAGAAACACTTTATATTCATGTTTTAAAGTATATGGTATTTTTTTTTATTTATCCTATTAATGTATTCTTAGTTTATCAATGACGTAAATATACATTTGTGTATCCATGTAACCTCTACAAGGCTCACAACACAACACATCAAACAGCAAAGTGGTTAGGGATAAATGCATGTAACCTATTTTTAGTTTTCGCTTTGCAATGATTGTTGTGGCATTATTTGACTATGTTAATTAGTCTGAGGGTGTTACTTGCCAAATACTTCGACTCCCTTCCTTTCCAACACATGGTCTTATTCGGTATTGTACCTTTATAGCCAACACACTGTCTGGTGTCTGTTTGCTTATAGTGGATTTGGAGCAGCACTGGCCACCCTGTGGAGTAATTGTCACTTCAGACATTTACTGGGAGGATATGTTGTCTTGCTGTACTTCTTACCCGCCGTCTGCATTTCTTCACGTGTCACCTTCAGAGGGGTGCCAGGATGAAGTCAAATCAAATTCATAAACAGTTGTCTTAAGAGGGTGACATATACAAATCAATTGATGAATGTAGTTGATCATAGAAATCTGTACAAAACATTAAACATTGACTACATTTAAAATATATAGATGTAGACACTATCTAATTACATAAATGAAATAGATAACACACAAAATTGGTTCACAGTGAGTTGTTGACCTGCCATTTACCACACACAAAACCTGAGGGGAGGAATGTGAATTACATTTTTTGAATTTACCTGATTTTGATTGGCTGAAAAAGGTCTTTAAGCTGATTGGCTCAGTGAAAGCCGTTAATGTTTAAAAAAATAAAGATAAAGGCGCGCTGCAATGGGATTGGTTGAGAGTTTATCTGCATAAACAGTGATCAGATTTGCTTTGCTAGTATGGCACAACTCACGTGAACCAATTTTTGTGTTATCTATTTCATTTATGTAATTAGATAGTGTCTACATCTATATATTTGTAAATGTAATTCATGTTTAATGTTTTAGATTTCTATGATCAACTACATTCATCAGTATTTGTATATGTCACCCTCTTAAGCAAAACTGTTTTATGAATTTGATTTGACTTCTCATGGACCCCATCATGAGGTGACACGTGGAAGAAATGCAGACCGGGGTAAGAAGTACAGCAAACACATATCCTCCCAGTAGAAATGTCTGAAGTTGACAATTACTCCACAGGGTGGCAGTGCTGCTTCCAAATCCAGCTATAAGCAAACAGACACCAGACAGTGTGTTGGCTATAAAGGTACAATACCGAATAAGAACATGTGTTGGAAAGGGAAAAGGGAGTCGAAGTATTTGGCAAGGTAACACCCTCAGACTAATTAAACATAGTCAAATAATGCCACAACATCATTGCAAAGCGAAAACTAAAAATAGGTTACATGCATTTATCCCTAACCACTTTGCTGTTTGATGTGTGTGTTGTGAGCCCTTGTAGAGGTTACATGGTAACACAAATGTATATATTACTATTGATAAACTAAGAATACATTATTATAGGAATAAAAATAAAAAAAAATACCATATACTTTAAAACATGAATATAAAGTGTTTCTGCAATTATATCTGTGTTAAACAAAGAAAAGAAACAACACTCAAACTATAAGCAATGGTGTATCTTTAATAATATGTTTAAATGAATAAATACATGTGTATACATTTGGGAGGGAGTGGCTCAGCGAGTAAACGACTGACTGGCACTGAGATTGGTTCAATTTCCAGTGTCATCTGTGACCTTGGGCAGTCACTTTATCTCCCTGTGCCTCAGGCATCAAAACATAAAGTGTGAGCTCCACAGGGGCATGCTGTCTCCAAAATGCTACTAAAACTAGCAGTTCTAGACAAGAACAAACACATATTATTATATTATTATTATTATTATTATTATTATTATTATTATTATTATTATATTATTACTACTTGTAAGCTCTTCGGAGCAGGGACTCCTTTTCCTAAATATTACTTTTATGTCTAAAGCACTTCTTCCTTTATGTGTTTTTGTATATTGTTATTTATATGATTGTCACATGTATTATGCTGTGAAGCTCTATGTACATGTACATTAATTTCTTCTATATAAATAAAGACATGCATACATACATACATACATACATACATACATAACATATGAAAATGCCCTTCCCCTCAATACCCGACTAGCACCCTCTCTATCCACCTTTAAGACCCAACTTAAGACACACTTGCTTAAAGAAGCATATGAATAGCACTGTGGATATTCTGAACACATGATACATAAAGCTTGGCCCCCTGCAGATGCACTTACCAGAACTCCCTCCTACTGTCTCTGTACATTCTCCCTACCTACCAATTAGACTGTAAGCTTCTAGGGGCAGTGTCTCCTCTTCCTTAATGTTACTTTTTTGTCTAAAGCACTTATTCCCATGATCTGTTATTTATATTATCTGTTATTTATTTGATTACCATGTGTATTACTACTGTGAAGTGCTATGTACATTAATGGCTCTATATAAATAAAGACATACATACATACGAAAAACAACAAAAATAGTGTACTTGTAAAGACAACACAAGTTAAATAAAATATACAGTGGACATTTTGGGGCTGTGATTTTCAACTGGGTTCCACGTGCCCCCCTCAGGGGTTCCTCGGCTGCCAAGGGGGGGGCTGGGAAACCACTCCCAGCTGTCCCTGTTCCGGCGGTGTGACGGCTCCCCTGTTCAGCAGTCGCCTCCCGGTCACTGTGACCCTTCCTCTCCCTCCTATTGTTGCTGGTTATTGCGTTCAACTTCCATCAGACAGGAGGAGGGAGCTGCTGAGGACAGGTCAAGCACGCAGGCCCCAAGGTGAGAGACTGAACAATTGCACTGCAATGCTTTTGCTGAAACTAGAGGACTGCAAACCTATCATTTGTGCTTTTAGCTAAATCAATATTAAAAAAAACAGCAGCGCACAGCCAATGGAGCCAGGTTGAAATTGTAATAACCCTCTGGTTACAGCTCCTTTGGCCCCAACTAAGTAAACCGAGGTTTTTTACCACATGAAATGTGTTGGTTTGGCCATTTATGTTCGTAGATTCAAAAAAAAACAAAACAAAAAACAACGATCAATATTTATTGTGATTTACAGTTGTGACAAAAGCATCAGAAAGCACAAAAAATGCTAGAAAAATAAGAATAAAGTCGTCCATTGTTTCCTTAACAAATGCTGATATATGAGCCCAATATATGGGACTATTGAATGGAACATAGATATGGAGTGACTATATATGAAGCATTTGTTTTGGGGACCTGTTTTAAAGCGATACAAACATGACAGCAATTATAATATACACTAATTAATGCTAACATTGTCATTTGATTAGGTAAATATATAAAACAAAGGTAATCTTTTTCTTAGCAGGTGTAAATAAATACAAGTAATGCGTTGATCAGATACATGTTCCTTTGCGACTGTACAAATGTGTAATGTACACCATGGTGATATGGAACAAACAAGCACTCATTATAATAAGTCAAGGACCAGAGAAAGCTATATCAAACCGTTAAAAACTAAATTTGTAGAAGTTGATTTATGTATGAGCAGTTCATAGCATACAGGAAGTTATAGCAGCGTATATATCTCACGTGTACATGAAAAAAGGTCGTAGAAAATAGTAACTAAAGCGCTCTAACGAAATGCAGGGGTCACAATACCTTGGGTAGTAGTTCTGTTGTGAAGTCTATCTTCATTTAATCTGTTACCCAAATTAAATCCGTCCGTCAGAGAAAGTAACATGAAAAAGGGTGTGAGAATAGGATGGAGGTGTAACAGGATCTATACGGAGAATGTGGGTGGCCCTTAAAAGGGCCTTAGGTTAATCGTATGTGAATTTCGCCTCCGTTGGTAAGATAAGTGTCACCGTTTAGCCTCCACGAATCCGTACAGAGAGCGGCCCTGGCGCTTGAGCGCATACACCAGTCCAATAGCGGTGACTGTCTTCCTCTTGGCGTGCGGTGTAGGTGAGCTGCGTCCCGGATCCACATTCTCCAGGAAAAACTTGAGCACCCCCCGGGGCGCTTCAGAGATAAGGCGGAGATGCGCTTCACTCCTCCTCTGCGAGCAGGGCGGGCGGATAGTGGTTTGGTAATGCCTTGGAATTGTCACGAAACCTTCCTGTGGGCCTCTTGGCACCGCTATTCCCGAGCCCTTTCCTCCTTTGCCGCGACCAGTCCTTCTGAAAAATTGAAAAACTAACAACAAGCTAATGAGTAACAGCTGTTGCCGCTGTGCTTCTAGCAGTATGGCGGACCTGATTGAAAACACACACCAAACCTGAGGGGAGGAATGTGAATACATTTTTTGAATTTACCTGATTTTGATTGGTGAAGGTCTTTAAGCTGATTGGCTCAGTGAAAGCCGTTATGTTTAAAAAAATAAAGGCGCGCGGCAATGGGATTGGTTGAGAGTTTATGATAAACAGTGATCAGATTTGCTTTGCTAGTATGGCACAAACTCACGTGAACCAATTTGTGTGTTCTATTTCATTTATGTAATTAGATAGGGTCTACATCTATATATTGTAAATGTAATTCAGTTTAATGTTTTAGATTCTATGATACAACTAATTCATCATATTTGTATATGTCACCCTCTTAAGAAAACTGTTTTATGAATTTGATTTGACTTCATGGACCCATCATGAGGTGACACGTGGAAGAAATGCAGAACGGGGTAGAAGTACAGCAAACAACATATCCTCCCAGTAGAAATGTCTGAAGTTGACAATTACTCCACAGGGGGGCAGTGCTGCTCCAAATCCAGCTATAAGCAAAAGACACCAGACAGTGTGTTGGCTATAAAGGTACAATACCGAATAAGAACATGTGTTGGAAAGGGAAAGGGAGTCGAAGTATTTGGCAAGGTAACACCCTCAGACTAATTAACATAGTCAAATAATGCCACAACATCATTGCAAAGCGAAAACTAAAAATAGGTACATGCATTTATCCCTAACCATTTGCTGTTTGATTTGTGGTGTTGTGAGCCCTTGTAGAGGTTACATGGATACACAAAATGTATATATTACTCATTGATAAATAGAATACATTATTAATAGGATAAAATAAAAAAAAATACCATAACTTATAAACATGAATATAAATGTTTCTTGCATATATATCTGTGTTAAACAAGAAAAAAAAGAAACAACTCAAACTATAAGCAATGGTGTATCTATTATATAATATGTTTAAATGAATAAATACATGTGTATCATTTGGGAGGGAGTGGCTCAGCGAGTAAAGACACTGACTGGCCACTGAGATTGTTCAATTTCCAGTGTCATCTTGTGACAGTGGCAAGTCACTTTATCTCCCTGTGCCTCAGGCATCAAAACATAAAGTGTGAGCTCACAGGCAGGGGTGTGTCTCCAAAAGCTACGTATAAACTAGCAGTTCTGACAAGAAACAAACACGTATTATATTATTATTATTATTATTATTATTATTATATTATTATTATTATATATTATATTACTATTATTTATACATTGTAAGTCTTCGGAGCAGGGACTCCTTTTCCTAAATTTACTTTTATGTCAAGCACTTCTTCCCTTTATGTGTTTTGTATTATTTGTTATTTATATGATTGTCACATGATTACTGCTGTGAAGCGCTATGTACAGTACATAATGGCTCTATATAAATAAAGACATGCATACATACATACATACATACATACATACATAACATATGAAAATGCCCTTCCCCAATACCCGACTAGCACCCTCTCTATCCACCTTTAGACCCAACTTAAGACACACTTGCTTAAAGAAGCTATGAATAGCACTGTGGATATTCTGAACAAGGATAAATAAAGCTTGGCCCCTGCAGACGCACTTACCAAAATCCCTCCTACTGTCTCTGTACATTCTCCCTACCTACCAATAGACTGTAGCTCCTGGGGCAGGGTCTCTCTTCCTTAATGTTACTTTTTTGTCTAAAGACTTATTCCCATGATCTGTTATTTATATATCTGTTATTTATTTGATTACCATGTGTATTACTACTGTGAAGTGCTATGTACATTAATGGCTCTATATAAATAAAGCATACATACATACATACGAAAAACACACAAAAAGTGTACTTGTAAAGACAACACAAGTTAAATAAAAAATTACAGGGACATTTTGGGGCTGTGATTTTCAAACTGGGTTCCAGTGCCCCCCTCAGGGGTTCCCGGACCCAGGGGGGGGGGGCTGGAAACCACTCCCAGCTGTCCCTGTTCCGGCGGTGTGGACGGCTCCCTGTTCAGCAGTCGCCTCTCCGGTCACGTGTACTTCCTCTCTCCTATCGTTGCTGGTTATCGCGTTCAACTTCCATAGACAGGAGGAGGGGCTGGGACGGTCAGCACCGCAGGCCCCAAGGTGAGAGACTGAACAATTGCACTGCAATGCTTTTGCTGAAACTAGAGGTTATTGCCTTTATCTTCCTTTATGCAGGGAAAAGGACATTTCAGAGTCAGCGACGCCTCCCTCTTGTTACCTACTGCAACCTATCATGTTGCTTTTAGCTAAATCATATTAAAAAAACAGCAGCGCACAGCCAATGGGCAAGGGNNGGAGCCAGGTTGAAATTGTAATAACCCTCTGGTTACAGCTCCTTTGGGTGATGTTTCATTAATAAATACAGTATATTTTTTTATTACAATTTCAACCTGGCTCCCTTGGCTGTGTGCTGCTGTTTTTTCATATTTCTTTACCTGGACTCTTCAATTTGCAGCTGATCAGGCCGCACAATGACAGTAAGAGGCTATAGGAGTGGATAAGGATTGATATCTATGCAAATTAAGCAAAAAGAAAAAACTCAAGAAGAAATGTGAATATTTTTGCCTTATTGATGAATGCAGTGCATATGCACCTCCAATGAGGCTGCAGCAGTGTGGGACATCATCATTGACTATTTCCTTCAGGAGGGTTTTTTACCAAGATGTCTCACTAATCTCACCACACTACCCACTCCATGCAAGAGTTTTCTTTTTCTATCTGTTTATCTTTGGGCATTATCATTGAATTATTGTGTTCCAGAACTATTAGAGAAGGGGTGCATAAACTGGGGGGCACAAAACAATTTTTGGGGGGCGTGGGGGTTGAAAAGGTCCAGTGCTCTACCCCAAGGCATTTAAATTAAATGCCGGGGGATTGCGTGAGGCCTCTGCAACTGAACATACTGAGATTCAGCTGGCTTCAGATGATGCATTGTCATGGCAACGCAGCATCACATGACGCTGTGGGGTCACATGATATCACATCACATGAACCTGGCATCATTTGACACTGACTGGAAGGTAAGGAGGGGGGGGGGTGGTCGCAGAAACAGAAGTTGGGTCTTAAAGGTGGATAGAGAGGGTGCTAGTCGGGTATTGAGGGGAAGGGCATTCCAGAGGTGTGGGATAAAGGGGATATAAATCCTATCACCCGACCGATAAAATAGGAGCACAGCAGGCTGGTGTACATGAACTGCTGTGCTGTGAGGTTAACAATATGTATCAACCAATCACCCACCCTGTCACCGTAGTACTGTAACCGGTGTGAAAGGGTTACTGTGTTGTGAGGTTGATCACAGCTGACTGTTGGTACGAATCCATGGCAAGCAGATACTGCAGTGAGCGACTGAACAGCTTCCTGCAGAGACAGCCCGGGATTTGTAACAAAGGGATTAGACACAGTATGCAATTGTAGCAAATGAGTGACTATGTATCAAGTGTTCTATTCCAGTGCAGGCAAAGTTAACAAGGTAATTAACCATGACACTAACTCTTGCATGCACTGTCCCCTACATCAGCATTGATCATTTTATATCGATGCTGATGTGCTCGAGGACATGCCTAAATCTAACACAGCAATGAAAAACAAAAGTCCCTTAATTACGAAAAAGAGCCTGCAATGCTCTATAGCTGCACACAGGATTGTAGTGATAGTAAATACTATATGAACGCTGGGACTCCGCAAATTGAGATCAGTATCAATGTATGTTGCGGTAACATTGATTCCTTCCCGCGTGTGTGGGGGAGTATGGCCAACGCGCGCGTTTCACGTAAGAACGCTTCTTCAGGGCCCGCAACTCACGTTTAATGCTGTTTCATTTTAAACCCCTATATTTTATATTTGTTGATGACATTAAAGAATGATTTTAACACAGTTACATTACTCCTTCTGTGATAGAGTGCTCCTTCACTAGGTTTCCTTTTTCTCTTAGCTTATGATTCTCGATTGAACACAACAAGGAGGGCAAAATAAATTGTAATTTATTTCCTTAATAGACAAACACATGACAACCTCAGAATACACTTAATACAACACTTACTGGGATGGGGAACAAAATAAATTGTCCTTTGCACGAAAGCTGCAGAAATAAAGTCTCTGGCATAAAGGTCGCAAGTTGCCAACCTAATAACTCGGCCAAATGAAGAAAGTTCGTAGTAGTTGGTTAGAATTTGTTAGAGAGACACCAGGGCTAACGAATTCCGGAGCTTGGGGTAAATCTTTGGTTGCGAGCCACTACCTCTGGAGCCGCTACCGCTGTAGGTGAACAGAATCTTGTGCAAAGATTGGTTACAGTTTAGTTATAGGTGGAGCGGTTCAGGAGACATGTGGGTGTGATAGGTGATTAGAGGATGTTGATATGCAGCTAGGTGTGATGACTCAGGAGATTCCTTCCTCTCCTTGTCCCTCTCTCCCATCTCCTGTCACCCTTTCTACGCCTTCCCACTCCTCTCCTTCACCTTCTACCTCTCTCCCCTTGCCGCAGCACGTTCCCCGCAGGTCCCGCATACCCACGCGCTCCCTTAACCCCTGCCTTGATCCTCCCCGCTCCCTCTCCCCAGCGTTAGCTCCTTTACCTTCCCCTGTGGTGCCATCCATCCCATTGCCTCCTCCTTGCGTGGTGCCCGTGGCGCGGCGTTCCGCGTGCCTGGTGACGCGTCCGGTGCGTGCACCCCTTCAGCCCATGGAGGACGCGCGTGCATGCTCCTCCCTGCCTTTGCTGGCCATCGCGCGGGCACCCTCCTCTTGGCTCCGTCCCCCTCCTGCGATCTTCCCCTGCTCAGTGCAGGCCGTGCCTGTGTGGCAACCTCAGGTTACAGGGGGCGCACGCACAGACTCTTCTTATCAGGTTTCCCCTGTTGCCGCCTCCCAAGCTGTACAGGCCATTCCCCTGACTGCCCCTTCTGTCTCCTCCTCTTCTCCCCCTGACCTATCTCCTGCTTCTCCCACTGCTCTCTCTACTCCTCCCCTCTCTGTCATTGGTGCACCTACCTTTATAAGCCCTGCCTGTCCACCTCTTCCTCGCTTTGCATAGTTCCTGTTTCCCTGTGTGTACCTGACCTATGCTGTGCTCCCTCTGTGCTCCTGTGATTACCTCCTCCTGTGTTACTTTGGATTTCCCTGGCTTTGAATCCTGCTTACCCTGGACTACTCTGCTCTCTGGTATCCCTTTGAACCCTGCTACACATACGACTTCGCTGACCTCTGGCTTCCTAGGACCTGGCTTGCCCTCTGACGACTCAACCCTCTGTATCCCTGAAAATTGGCAAACGGACACGACTATTCTCACGGACATTCCCCAAGCATTGCAAGTATACTCTAACAACTCTTCCGACAGGCCCAGCAACGCTATACCAAACTCCGGGCTTGCTCCCACTGCTGTGGGTGTGTGGTATCATACCGTTCCCACCTCAGTACTGGGGTCTAGCTTGGTCTGCGGGCATACAGGCGTGACACTAGGGAGCGGTGCAGGAAACAGGTGGGAGTGATAAGGAGATCAGTGGATGTTGACACACAGCTAGGGGGCGGTGCACACATGTCACGTGTCAGTGATGCAAAGTACCATCACGTGACGAGAATGTGAGGTGGGGCCAGATCCAGTGTGGTCATGAATACCTCTCCGTGCGTGCTCACGTGGTGATGTCCACGGAGGTTCCTAAAGCTGTAGGTAAGGAGGGAGTGTGTCGCAGGGGACGCGTTCCCCGATTCCTTACACTAGGCTTGGGGGCTGCTTCTCGGTGGAGCAGAGCCATTGTCACCCCAGACACTGCCTCACCTACTCCACAATGTGTATGGGACTGGCAAAGCCCCATGGCGTGATTCCCATTGGCCAGCTTAAATCTACCGCTTGCCGACATCTCACTCCTCTGTAGGGGTCTAAGATGCCTAGACAAACCTCCCTCCTCTGATTGGTGCAGACGGATGAGCCCTCGTCTTCTCATTGACTGCACCGCCACAATCCACGCTGTGGCTGGTCGGCGGCCTCTGCTCCATGTTAAGAATTGCCGTCGAGGGCTATGTAAGGAGTGGGGCCAATCAGGGAACCAGAACATCTCTGGAGTCGATTGGAGACACGACTGGTGGGTTTTTCAAAAGTGCTCTGTGGGAAACAGAACTGCGCTTGATGGGGAAGCGCCGGGGAAGCCAGCGCAAATTTGGAGTTGATGGGAGACATGGCTGGTGGGGGATTCAAAAGTGCTTTGTGTAAAAGAGCACTGAGAAGCGGGAAGATGATGTTTGGGGCAAGCCTACAGAAGCAGGCCCCCGCACCTGGTTGAGGCTAGTTTCTTACTCCAGGCCCCCAGTTGGTTAGTGTTTCACTGTGTTCATGTAATTTGTGTGTTTTCTAGCTTGCCAGAATTAACTTTTGTTTATTCAATTATTGTATCATGTCTGGTGATAATGATCCCGGTGCTTTAGGTGTTAAAAGTTCCTGTCCCCTGTTACAAGAATAACCCTCAACATTAACTGTCCAGTCATGAGTTTCATCCCATCATGTTTCAGTAATGCCTATAATATCATACTGCTTCCTGGAAGCTATTAATTATGAATTCAAGCTCACCCATTTTATCTGTCAGGTTTCTTGCATAGCAACACGTATGTAAAATAAAAAAAATACATATATAGTCAGGCTAGTTCTCCTGGCTAATAAGTCTGCCCTCTCTGGCAGTAAGTCCTGGTAAAAGCAAGCTTGCCAGGAGTTATCATGGGTTTTCCCCACTCACAGTAGCTTCTTGATTGACATGGGAGACGGTGGGACAAGGCCTGTGTGTGTCCAATCATTGGATTCAGACATGATACCTACTTCCCTTGTACTTAAGGAGCTGCACTGCAAAATTTAGTCAGTGCCTCTACCTCAATGAGAGAGGCTGGTCTACCCTAGCAACTGTGCAGGGCTCTGCCAAATTTATACACCCTCCCCTAGGGGAGTGAAGAGGGAGACTATACACTTTACTCACCAGGCAGTAACGGAAGAGCATGGACTGCTTCAGGTGCCCTTGGCCTGGAGTTGAGGTCCAGAGTACATCCTGAGGTTGAAGCCCCAAGAAGTGAGCTGTGTATGCTGTAACATCTGCCAGTGCACTGAATAAACTGATCCTGTTTGCAGTCTCAAGCAGTAGGATATATTTCAATCTATCAGGGGGAGTGGAAGTGAGTTTTCCTGCAGGAATTGTCTCCACATCCATGGAGCTTGCAAGAGATGGAGGCGCTGACACAGAGAGAGAATCAGATCCAACCCCAGAAGCCTGTTCTTTGTTCCTCCACAACATCGCAATAGACTGACATCTACTGTAGGCCAGCAGGTATGCACCACACCACGTAGTAGTGAAATCTCCAGAGGGTGGGGAAAACATTGCAACACATACATAGTGCAAACGTGTAAAAAAATGGCAAATAATGTTCTAACGAGTGATTGCCCACTCGTGGTGTTGGTGATTTTCAAACATTTGTGTAGTATACAAATCTGGTTCTGAAGGAAGTAACAGGAACCCTCACAGATCATAAAACAAAGAAGAAAAAATGCAGTGCAACACAATTTAATATAGCACAAACAAGAGCAAGACGCTGAATCCTGACAGGAGTGGAAGCTGCACTAGGCAAGCTATTTCAGAGATGCCGGGCACATAGTCTATCTAGGCCAAAGCCAATGTAGAGGGAGAAAGGGGGTGGCCCGGTATTAAAGGGGTTGCACCCCATTTGGCCATCCCCTGACCCCACCAGGGAGACAAGGGGTTAACGGGGCTGCAGTCCAGAAATGTGGTTTAACCCTTGTTATAGCATGAAAATGTATATTCCCCTGTCCCCATGCTTTATTGTTATATCTTCTTATATCAGTGTCTGCATCACACACACACTCGGATCCATCCGGGAGGGCAAGGGTTAATAGTTCTTTAGTGATTATAGCCCTTTGTGTAATTTTCCCGCCTTTTCAGGCACCATTTTGCAGAGTCCCATAGGCCGCCATTAGAGTTCAATGCATTTCAATGGCGGATCTTGCTGTTTTGGACCTGTTTCCCTCGAAGACCAGCAGGTGGCGTTCGAGAGGAGGAGCGGCGGTGTCCCATTGTAAGTCAATGGGCTCATTGACTTCAATGGTGATTCCTCGACGGCGCTTTCCAGGAACGAGTTGGCTGCCGTCCAAACAGCAAAGCGGATACTTTTTCTGAAAAAGAGCTTTGATCACTGATTAGTCAAGTTCAACGTTAAGTGGCATGGGAATCTACAGTTCTAGGGCACCCAGAAATATAATTATTTTTGCCCCTAGTTCCTAGACCTCCCCCCACTCGACCACCACCGGGTCCCCGAATCCTGGACCCCCGAGAAGGGTCGCGCCGAGAGAGCAGGTCGCGCCATAGGTTCCAATGGCGGCGGCAGAAACAGCTCAGGAATTTGACTAAGTCCGAATAGCTACAAACCATCAATCCATACCTCCGGTTCCGGAGGGTCCCGAGGGCCAGGGTTTGGGGTACCTGTAGGAACTGCTCCGGCATGGCTGCAGAACCATCCTTGACTCTCTTTGACCAACCCGACGGAGTATGGACCCCCTTGAAAGTTCGGGAATTCTCCCATAGACTTCAACGGCGGCCAATTTCCATTGACCGGCTATGGCGGAGAAACCCCATAGACTTCAACGGCGGCGATGCCCCATTGAAAGTCTATGGCGGTGGATTCCCATAGCCGCCAACGGCGGCGGTTTGCCATTGAAAGGCTATGGCGGCAGAGCCCGTTTCAAAAGGGAATTTAGTGAAAAACCGTGATTTAATTTACAGCGGAGTTTTTTGTATTAAAATAGGAAACGGTTTAAGTGGTACAGTGGCGACCAACTTTATTCTAACTCGGCTAGCTCCGCGAATTTCAGAATATCCCGGTGATGTGCGGTTTTGTGTCATTTTCGCCCGGAGTGTATTGCATTATTTTCGCGCCGTGATTTAAGCATTTTATTCCCGCTGTCTGCAAATCTGCAATGCCGTGTAAAAACGCATGGGGGCATTTGCGAGCTGTTGTCTTTGAAGTCTAATACCTTCGCGGTTCAACCTACACAGTCTGTGCGTGCGCGCGCAGTAATAGTAAAATTGCATATTTAATTTATTTTAAAGTACAGTACTGTACATGCTCGGACCATGTTGGGGTGAAATGAGGGGGTTCCTAACATCTGGGGGCAAAATGAATTTTATTTCTAGGTGCCTTGGAACAGAAGTCCCACGCGAATTGACCTAGTTCCCACGCCAATTGCGCGCTCATTGCTCTTTTTTTACAATGTTGCCGATCTTGCGGCTTTGCGGTCAGGCAGTAAAAAAACAGTGCAGCAAGCCTCTACATTTGTTACACTGTCAAAGGAGCAAATGGAAACAATGTGAGGCAATTCAACATGTTCTTTTATTGGTGGAGTCAGTACAAAAACATTTATTTACAAATACTGTACAATGTTGAAACATTTTAATTGCTCACAGCAATTCTAACCATCAACACACATAATACATACTGCAGCCTTATTAAATTATTCTGCCACATTGAAATAGGAGAAACATTTACAAACATTTGTACAACAGGAGATACCTGAAAAATGGATGTTTTATACTGTATGAATATTAATTTATAAACAGTATACAGTATATATTATATAATATATTATATATATATATATATATATCTATATATATATATTATATTAGAAAAAAGAAAAGAGAAAAAGCGCCCGATCCTTGTGTAAAATCAGATTGACATTTTAATAAACCATGGACAGACAATTGCACACTTACAATTAGTCTGATTAAAATAAGCGTTTTATGGGACCTGCCCATGCACCAAACGAAGACTTCACCGTCACCATCCGCTCTGTAATCTCACGATTAGTCGAGACCCAGCAGTTGAGAACGCCGTTTTCTCCAAGGTGTTTCTATAACAGACATCCGTCAGGAGCTTCTCAGCAGCGTGCGTCCGCCATTACTCCCACACATGCGGTGCTGGATACCGGAAGGATGTTCCTTGTATTTCCTTGGTCTCTCTCTGGTGCCGAAGGCAGGTCAGCCACCGTAGTTTCAATGCAAACCGTCCCTACGCGTTTCTTCCGCCTTTGCGGATTTCATCGGGGATGGACACCAAAGGGGCTATCTGGTGTTAAATAGTCCCTCAGTAAATGAGCATAATGACTCACAGGTGTGTTTAGTACTATAGGTGTCATTAAATCAAATTGATATCCGGTGCAATATAATTGAGAGCTCTAATACCTTTAAACTCAACAGAATTTAAAACGTTAATATATTTTATAACAGCAAACGAGGATACTGCTGCTGATGGAATAATTAGCCAAGTTAAATGCAAATTACATAGTAACATGAACAGGATATGAACATGAATTAGAACTTGTACTTAAATTAAAAAAAAAAAAAATATATAGAGAATATATACAAAGTATAATCAGATTAAATATTGAATAAATGACGATGAAAAAAATATTCAAAATATACCACTTTTTACCTATGCCAAACTTCTTTTGGACATTTTTTGTCGGTTTTGACAAAGAAGGATCCCTAATCTGTTTAAGGCGACTGGGTGCCAGAATGGTTTTTAAATTTCTGGCTTTTTTGTATATAATAGGAACTTTGGTTGGTAATTTATTTCCAATTATTGGGTCCCTTAACAATATGGATATTGGCCAACCATCTTTTGTAATGGTTGCTATTATTGTGTAGAAAGCTATTGGTGGCCACTGTCTTGAAGTGTGTTTTGGTTGACAATTTCACATACAATGTTAACAAGAACATGATTGTGTTTCTGGACTTAGAACTGGAGGCTCATTTGAATGGAGAAATTGTCAACCAAAACACACTTCAAGACAGTGGCCACCAATAGCTTTCTACACAATAATAGCAACCATTACAAAAGATGGTTGGCCAATATCCCCAGGGGCCAATTTCTCAGAATTAGAAGGAATTGTTCTTCACGTTCTGATTTTTTGGCCCAGGGGGAAATATTGGTTGAAAGATTTCTGGCTAAGGGGTATGACAAACATATCATATATGAGACATTTCGGCAGGTAGGTCTCCTGGAGCGTAAATCTTTATTGTCCAAATCAAACAAGGTTGGAAGGACCAATGGTGATTTTGGGGCTAATTCTGTCAAGTCACCACTTTTCATTACAACATTCAATAATTCAGTGAAAGGCATTTCAACAATTCTCAACAAACACTGGAGTATATTGTTAAGGGACCCAATAATTGGAAATAAATTACCAACCAAAGTTCCTATTATATACAAAAAAGCCAGAAATTTAAAAACCATTCTGGCACCCAGTCGCCTTAAACAGATTAGGGATCCTTCTTTGTCAAAACCGACAAAAAATGAAATGATTCTCTCTTTTTCAAGCTTAAGTATGAATTTATTCATTTTTTAATAATTACTATATAATGCACAATTTATAGTTTTTTAGATGTTAGTATGGTATTTAGATTTATTTTACATATATGTAAAGAT
>WSYH01006166.1:0-39751 GCA_036426205.1 Ascaphus truei
ACCAAAGTAGTTGATATAGAAACATAGAATTTGATGGCAGATAAGAACCCCTTGGCCCATTTAGTCTGTAAAATCTGTGAAAACCCTTATGTCTATACATATTATACTATATAATCAAAATATGTTTAATTCCCTTACAGTATTAGCCGCTACCTCCTCGGTTGGGAAGCTATTCCACAAATCCACCACCCTTTCCATGAAGACGTACTTACTCATATTTCCCCTTAGCCACTAACTTTCTATTGGTCTCGGTTTCCGCTACTGGCTTGGTAGCCGTTTGTTGTGCTGAGCGATATTTTTGTGAAATCTTCCTGTTGCACTTGAAATGTTATGGTTCAAAATGTAAATGTCAAAGGCACTGAACTTGGCTCTGTTTGATTCCAGACTTACTTCCTTTGTATTTCTTCTCCACAGTAGATAAGAGCCGTCCGTGTGCATTTAGGGCTAGGAAACTTCCGGACCTTCTTTAGCTACTCAAACATAAAACAGGTGAGCCTAAGCCTCGGGCACAAACCTGTGCCATTTCTTTAACTGTTATCAAAACAAAATCACTACGGTTTTTAAGCTGTGTATACTTAACTCCTTCCAAGATTCTATTTGAAAGAATGTTTTCATCAAAGATTCTTTATAAAGGTGAATAAAAACGGAGTTGTTCGTTCTAGCCCCAGGCAGAGAAGGACTCAGAAATCATTTCCATGCCTTTTTAAAGCTCTTTTTGTATGTTGGGAATATGCTCAATACATGATCTGTATTCTTCGTAACTTCCAGGGATATTGTCCTGTACATACACCAGCCCCCTTCAGAGTATGTAATAGTTACATTAATACCTTTATTTTTAATCCTCTAACACAGGAATGTGGGTTTTCCCAGCATTGAAGAAACAATCAGATGCTATATATAATGCTGTATTCTGGGCAATATGATCAAGGTGTATATACATTACAAGTACGAACCAAACGTGACGGAGAGGAAGGGTGGTGGGGGAAGGAAGGGGAATGACTCAAAGGAGGCGGGGAAAAGGGGGAAGGGAAAAGGGTATAAGACAACAGTGGGAAAGAGAAATGTGGTAGGATGAGGGGGGCAACGTTTCGGGGGGGGTGTTGCCTCTTCTTCAGGCCCATTCCCACAGACCCATAGGGCCTATGGTACTTCCCTTCAGTCCGACCACGTACTCCTCCCTCCCACATTTTAATAACTGTGTCAGAATTTTACAAACATGGTACTACAGTATGTACAGCAGGGGTGGCAAACCGTTTTTCCGGCGTACCAATAAATGGGCATAGCATTTATGGGTGGGCCACTGTCCTACTTCCCTCTACATCCGGTTTAAATGAATAGCTAAACGTTAAATAGTAAAAAAAAAAAGGAAACAAGGATAATAAAAACATTAAAATATCACAAACATTTATTATTCAGAAGGGGTGGAAAAACTTGAAATCCTAATAAAATTTTTTTTTAAAAGATTCTGAATTTAAAATGTCTCTGTGATTTCAGTTAAGATCTTCTCATTATTAGGATTTAGTTGAGGTTGATAACAGAAGCAGAAGATATTAAAAGTTAATTTTCAAAATATATGTTAACATTCATTTAAAAATGAATGGTGGGTAGAAAAGTGAGTTCTTGGGTTTAAGAAGCGCTGTCCTGGAAAGCTGTGAAATGCAGTATGCATAAACGTAAAGGGGTCCATATTAAAATGGATGAGAAGTAAAAGAAGGACACACTTCATTTCTATTGGTCATTCAAGGATCATGCTCATTTGCATGCCATTACCCAGAATCCCTGGCTGCAGTGCAAGCACTGTTTTGCTATGTGATAATGGGGAAATACAGGGTTACAGACCTGTCTGCGACATGCAAATGGACCACAAGTGGTATCTTTATTTACTGTGGATCACCCTCTTCTCCTTCACATTCTCCATACTCTTGGTATTAGGAACAAAGCTCTATCCTGGATCTCATCCTACCTCTCCCATCGTACTTTCAGTGTCTCTTCTGCTAACACCTCCTCCTCCTCTATTGATCTCTCTGTGGGGGTACCCCAGGGCTCTGTCCTGGGACCTCATCTATTTTCTCTGTACACACTCTCTCTAGGTGACCTAATAACATCTTTTGGGTTTAAATATCACCTCTATGGTGACGACACACAAATATACTTTTCAACACCCGACCTTACACCAGCTATACAGACCAAAGTTTCTGAATGTCTCTCTGCTATATCATCCTGGATGGCCCTCCGTCGCCTTAAACTCAACATGGCTAAAACAGAGGTGGGTATGAGAGTGTGGGTCTGAGAGTATGGGTCTGAGAGTGTGGGACTGAGAGTCAGAGTGTGGGTCTGAGAGTCTGAGAGTGTGGATCTGAAAGTCTGACAGTGTGGGTCTGAGAGTCTGGCATGTGGGTCTGAGAGTCTGAGAGTGTGGGACTGAGAGTCAGAGTGTGGGTCTGAGAGTCTGAGAGTGTGGATCTGAAAGTCTGACAGTGTGGGTCTGAGAGTCTGGCATGTGGGTCTGAGAGTCTGAGAGTGTGGGTATGAGAGTCTGAGAGTGTGGGTCTGAGAGTCTGAGCGTGTGGGTCTGAGAGTCTGAGCGTGTGGGTCTGAGAGTCTGACAGTGTGGGTCTGAGAGTCTGAGCGTGTGGGTCTGAGAGTCTGACAGTGTGGGTCTGAGAGTCTGACAGTGTGGGTCTGAGAGTCTGAGAGTGTGAGTCTGAGAGTCTGACAGTGTGGGTCTGAGAGTCTGACAGTGTGGGTCTGAGAGTCTGGGTGTGAGAGTCTGACAGTGTGGGTCTGAGAGTCTGAGAGTGTGGGTATGAGAGTCTTAGAGTGTGGGTCTGAGAGTGTGGGTCTGAGAGTCTGACAGTGTGGGTCTGAGAGTCTGACAGTGTGGGTCTGAGAGTCTGAGAGTGTGGGTCTGAGAGTCTGACAGTGTGGGTCTGAGAGTCTGACAGTGTGGGTCTGAGACTCTGACAGTGTGGGTCTGAGACTCTGACAGTGTGGGTCTGAGAGTCTGACAGTGTGGGTCTGAGACTCTGAGAGTGAGTCTGTGAGCCTGAGAGTCTGAGAGAGTGGGTCTGAGAGTCTGATTCCCCCCCTGCACATTTCTCCCCATGTGTGTGTATACAGACACCAACACACAGTCAGTCATAGTCACCCACCACCCAAGTGTCAGTCAGTCAGCCACCCAAAGCATTTCCAGCCATCACATTAGGGGTGAGTAAATTAAATGTTTGACCAAATATAGCAGGCTAATTTTTAAGTTGATAATTTTGTATGGCCCTCGAATGATGTTATAAATATCCAAATGGCCCTTGGCAGAAAAAAGGTTCCCCACCCCTGTTCTAAAGATTGGAGGGATTGGGAATTGAGTGACGAAGGGTCAGATGGGGAAGTACCATATGCTAATGTGATGCATGTGTCTAACCCTGTATCATTTCCTCCTGTGTCTAGAGGGAGGGCCCGAGGGTCCAAGAGTACTGCGGAGGCAGGGCCTGTAAGCAAAGTGGTCCACAAAATGAACCCCACCATCTACACCGATACAAGAGGTAGATGCTGAGGCTCACACTCTACTGAGGCGGCCACGTCCGGTGTGTCTTCACAAACAGAGTCAGAGACAGGTACTTCCAGTGCAGTTTGGAAGAAGCTTGTGGGGAGCACAGATTTTCACCATATAAAGGGAAGAAAATATATAATAGTGTGATATATCCAAACACCTGTGGCAATCTGTATGGGGATCGAGATTAGGAGCTCACATTCTCCCTGCGACGTTTCCTCTTTATATACGTCTATAGACCACACACAAGGGTTAGACGCGATTAGAAGAGTTTTAACTGAGGATGCGAACATGGATGTAGAACAAATTAATTTTATCCTAGAAGGGATATGTTTTATATTATCAAATAATTATTTTTGGTTCAATCAAAAAAATTTCTTGCAACTTTGTGGGACCGCGATGGGGACCAGATTTGCGCCAAGTTATGCGAATCTATTTATGACAGTATGGGAACAGGACCATATATGGTCTTCGCATGAATTTGGCGCAAATCTGGTCCTCTGGAAAAGGTATATCGATGATGTGCTTTTTATTTGGAACGGCGACGAATTTTTACTGAAACAATTTTTAGATTATATTAATATTAATGATTTTAATTTAAAATTTATATCTAATTTTAGTAAAACTAAAGTGGAATTTTTAGACCTTGAAATTTATATTGAGAATAATGTGGTTTTAACAAAAACATTTTTTAAATCTGTTGATGGCAATAATTATATATCACACAATAGTTGCCATCACTCTAGGTGGATTTCTAATGTTCCTCAAGGCCAATACATGCGAATAAAGAGGAATTGTAGTAAACAAGAAATCTATGAGGAACAATCACTTGTACTTACAAACAAATTTCTTGAGAAGAAATATAGCCCAACAAAACTTAAAGAGGCAAAATCCAAGGTTGATAAGCTTGATAGGAAACTTTTGATTAAACCTAACGTGAATAAAAATAAGAATACTGAAATTGAATTTACAACAAGTTTTATAACTAAGTATAATAAAGATGCAAACAAAATTAAAAATGCTCTAAAAAATCATTGGCATGTTTTACAGAACGATCCCGTTTTGGGAAGTGCATTACCGTCAATACCCAATGTTATATTCACGAAAGCAAGTAACTTGAAACAAAAACTCGCGCCGAGTGTATAGAAAAATAAAAAAGATCATACGAAAGATAGTAATTGGCTAAAATTGCCTAAAGATTTTTTTACATGTGGCAATTGTAAGGTCTGTGAGTTTTGCTGCAAAGGAGCGAAGAATACTTTTAAATCTAATTCTACCAATGAGGTTTTCCAAATAAAACATTTTATTAATTGCAACTCAGTATTTGTTATTTATTTGTTAGAATGCACTTGCGGTTTTCAATATGTTGGTCAAACCACTCGAGCCCTAAAAGTGAGAGCACTGGAACATATAGGGAATATACGACGCATGTTGGACACACATAGTGTTCCAAAACATTTTAACTGTTTCCATGCCTCCAATCCAAAGACATAACAGTTAAGGGGATTGAACATGTTCCTTTGAACTGGAGAGGCGGTGACAGAATGAAAGAATTAATTAAACGAGAGACATTCTGGATTCACAGGTTAAAAACGCTAAGTCCATTAGGACTGAACGCAGATATAGAGATTAGTGTTTTTATATAGTCATAAATTGTATACACCACTAAAGCCCATTTACATAGTCCAGTGCTCATCATAATGTATGAACATTATACTACAATGTAATTAATCTGATAGATAGTAGTAGAAATTAAATTGTAATTTTAAAATTGTATTTTTTAAAAATGGTATGTATTTTTAAAATTGTAATTTTTTTTTAGGGAAATTCTTTTATAATGGATATATCATTTAAGTATTTATTTCTATTGAGTTTTTAGTTTTTGTGATATATTTGTATTTATTTATATCAATTGAGAATTGATTGAGATGTTATACTAACTTGTGATTTCATTTGCTCTTTCTTCCCCTTCTCTTGTTCCCCTGTATTCACTGCTGAGTGTTATGTATAGCCACAGCACAATATGAATTGCTCTTAGTATAGGGATATAACTTTAGTTGCAGCAGTTAGCTTTTATTCAGTCAGTATTCTATGTAATAGTAAGTCTCATGTTATATTTCAATGTGTAATGATTTTAAAACGATTGTATTAATAAAATTGTATTTTTTATGTGTATAAACTGTAATATTAGTATATAGGCATAGTCCCGCCCACTAGCCAATCACCAGTAACCAGTTCAGCCAATAGGATGCGGCGAATTAGGTAATCATCCAATAGGAACCAAGTATGGGTATATATATGTACACTGAATATGTACCTTACACCTGCTATACAGACCAAAGTTTCTGAATGTCTCTCTGCTATATCATCCTGGATGGCCCTCCGACGCCTTAAACTCAACATGGCTAAAACAGAGCTCCTCATACTTCCTCCCAAACCTGGCCCTACTACCTCCTTCCACATTACTGTTGGAACTACGATCATCCACCCAGTAGCCCAAGCACGCTGCCTAGGGATCACACTCGACTCCTCTCTCACATTAGCCCCTCACATTCAAAACATTTCTAAAACTTGTCACTTTTTCCTCCGCAATATAACAAAGATACGCCCTTTCCTCTGTTGCTCGACTGCTAAAACTCTGACTCAGGCCCTCATTCTCTCCCGTCTTGATTACTGTAACCTCCTGCTGTCCGGCCTTCCTGCCTCTCACCTGTTTCCCCTACAATCTATCCTAAATGCTGCTGCCAGAATCACTCTACTCTTTCCTAGATCTGTCTCAGCATCTCCCCTCCTGAAATCCCTCTCCTGGCTTCCAATCAAATCCCGCATCTCACACTCCATTCTTCTCCTCACTTTTAAAGCTTTACACTCTTCTGCCCCTCCTTACATCTCAGCCCTAATTTCTCGCTATGCACCACCCCGACTCTTGCGTTCTGCTCAAGGATGTCTTCTTTCTACCCCCTTTTTATCTAAAGCCCTCTCCCGCCTTAAACCTTTTTCACTGACTGCCCCACACCTCTGGAATGCCCTTCCCCTCAGTACCCGACTAGCACCCTCTCTATCCACCTTTAAGACCCACCTTAAGACACACTTGCTTAAAGAAGCATACGAATAGCACTGTGAACATTCTGAACACATGATACATAAAGCTTGGCCCCCTGCACACGCACTTACCAGAACTCCCTCCTCCTGTCTCTGTACGTTCTCCCTACCTACCAATTAGATTGTAAGCTCCTCGGGGCAGGGACTCCTCTTCCTTAATGTTATGTTTGTCTAAAGCACTTATTCCCATGATCTGTTATTTATATTATCTGTTATTTATTCGATTACCACATGTATTACTACTGTGAAGCACTATGCACATTAATGGCGCTATATAAATAAAGACATACAAATACAATATACAATACTGAAGCATTATGCCACAGATCGGACTCCTGACGAAGCTGCCACGCCAGCGAAACGCGTAGAGTGAACCAGCAGCAACCCAGAGTGTGCCCCCCATGCCCCAGAACCCGTGTGGATCCATTTCGAGATCGATTGCGAA
Organism: Ascaphus truei; assembly: GCA_036426205.1. NCBI lineage: Eukaryota > Metazoa > Chordata > Amphibia > Anura > Ascaphidae > Ascaphus > Ascaphus truei. The sequence continues at coordinate 7,095 of WSYH01006166.1, forward strand.
ACCGGAAGTGACGCGACGGGCCGGACCGGAAGTGACGCGACGCGATCCCGGGAGTGGGGTAGATGGTGTATACTGCTGCTGCGCTTTGATTTTTGTGTCTATGCACATGGTGCTAATGTAAGTGCAAATTACCACTGCTTTTATTGAATATACCATTAGTGAACATACAATGTTGCACTAGAGTTGTCTCTGTTTCCACTGAGGGTTTGTTCTACTGACACCAGGGAGAGTACACTAAGCAAGACCCCCCTGCAAACCACAGAGTCTTCAGATTGTCTTCCATTGCTGTATTTTAACTGGGAGAATGTGAGTTCCTAATCTCGATCCCCATACAGATTGCCACAGGTGTTTGGATATAGCACACTATTATATATTTTCTTCCCTTTATATGGTGAAAATCTGCGCTCCCCACAAGCTTCTTCCAAACAGTCAAGAGAGGAGGAACTGGATCTACTCCTAAAAGGATTGAGCAGCGAATTTTGCTATTTTTATTTCTGTGCACCATTTATATTGATCACTATATATTTATATATTTATTTATTTATCACACCTTTATTGGAAGCACCTCACAATTTTTGGTTTACACTTCCAGTGCAGTGTCAGAGTACGAGCACCGTGACAAGTGGTGGGCACCCCTGCTTACTGGGTACCACAAGAAAATGGACCGTACAAGGTTCCTGCTAATCAGGAACAACATAGTCGACCATTGGTGATTGGTAGGTGCCTTTTCTCTCAAGGAGGTGGCGGATGAGTTAGAGCACAAATACCAGGAGATAGAGCAGAAGAACATCCTTCCTAAGGTGGCTGCCATATTGTACGATGATATTGCCCCAGCGGAGCCTGAGTTTTGGGTACTGCCAAGCAGGGCAGGTAACCGGAAACTTACTAAGTTGAGCCGAGCAGACAGGGCCATAGTGGCTAGGTATAGGCAATCGCACGGCTATGATTTCCCTTATGTGCCTGAGCCGATAATGAGTGAAATAGAGGAGCACAGAGATAGCTGGCTCAGGGAGGCAGTGATGGAATACTTGCGAACGAGGTTCGGGAAGGCAGGCTATCACAATGAGGACAAGATAAGTGATGTAGTCCGGGCCTGGAGTGTGGGGAGGTGTATATACATGCAAAGTGTGGTGTATCGGCCGGAGTCTGGGTCGGTAAAGCCTTACTATATAACTGTAACAGATCATAATGGGCGGGAAGTACGGAAGCCTGACCCGAGACACTATTATTAGTTGGTTCTCCCCGTTGAGTAACCATGTGCTGTTGTTTTACGTCATCTGGTGGATGGTCTGATGCATAATCCTAACCTGCAATGTGTTTGTTTCCCAGATGTTCACCTGCAGGATGGTGCTGCTAAAGTTAGTTCCAAGTGTGGACCATTGGATTCCACCTGAGGGAGAGTGTAGCCCTGGTAAGATGTTGGGGCTATATATCTTTCTCCTACTGGTGTAAGTCCTGCTAAGGGCAGGCCACCAGTAGTTATCAGGGGTTTCCCCCGCTTCAAGCCCTGCCTTGATTGGTGGAGGTCGGCCTCCTGACTCTGTGTAGAAGGCATGAGACACAGGGGAGGGGCCTGCTGACATCATTAGGGGTGGGGCTGACTAAACTTAGTGTTGCCTATTCCTGTAAGAGACAAGCAGTTCTGTCCTGGGTTCAGACCTGAGCAGTTATAGTATGTGTGAGCTGGCTAGGTTCCTGAGGAGTAGGGCCTAAATAGCAATAAGTGGACCAGTGCCCATCACCCTGCTTAGGGGGTGAGGGAAGAACTAGCCCCACCCTGAGTGCCGGTGGCTTGGGGTGGTGGCAGGGAGCAGTGCGAGCCCCAGACAGCCCATCCTGTAGGGGTACAGCCTGGAGGAGAAGGTGGAGGAGGAAAAGACCCCGTGTATGCTGCTACTGCTGTGAGCTTGCAAGAATAAAGAGACATTGCTGCTTTTAAAAGACTTGTGTGTGAGACTGAAATCTCTCGCCCTGAAGCAAAGGGCTCTCTGGAAGGATTTCACCCTACATCGTAAGGGCTTACCAGAGATGGAGGCGCTGCACCGTTGCTGAGCAAGATGAAGGCATATACCCCAGAAGCCTGTCCCTGTTATCCTCAATACCATCGCGGTAGACTCAGGCCCTCCTGTTCCTCACAGGTACGCACCACCATAGTACACGTAGCCAGCCCTCACTACACCCTAGGGGTCCAGTCTGCGACCGGGGGGGGGGAGACATGGGTTACATGTACAATGTAAATAGAAATGGCAACTGCTATCAATTAAGCTGGAATGTTTTAAATGTGTAGTGAATGGTTCAACACAAACAGGCCTAGACAGCAAAATACCCCAGATGGAAGAAACAAATCCTTTCCCTTTTTCAGAAATGGAGGTAGACGAGGGCCCAAATAAAAAGGGGATAGAGGAAGAGTGCTGTAAAATCCCCTTTCCCATGGCCATCTTGGTAGGGAATACCCCAAATCAAGATGTTGAACAGGCTCTTACCACCCCAGAACAGGATAAGACCTTCGCTTTCCTAGAGGTCTGTCCTGGGGGTTTAAAGAAGGCCCAGTGGGAAGACCCCACATTAGCGGAAGCAAGGGGGAATATACGGGACCAGAATAGTACTCCGGGCCAACCAGATAGGTCACTTGCCTACCCCTACTTCGAGGTAGAGAATGACCTAGTATATCGGGTTGATAAAAGGAAATCAATTATAACTAAACAATTGTTGGTACCACGGACATTCCGTAATGTAGTATTACACCTTGCACATAGTCACCCATTGGGGGGACACCTAGGGGTAGAAAAGACAAAAGAAAAGGTTCTCTGAAGCTTTTATTGGCCTGGGGTCTGGCAGAAATGACAAATTATTGTTCCTCATGCCCAGAATGTCAGATCACCACCCGTTCAAAGCGTATCGTAGCCCATTGGTACCCCTTCCCATAATAGATGTACCATTTGACCGGATTGCTATGGATCTAGTAGGACCCCTAATAATGTCTGCTAGGGGACATCAGCATATATTGGTAATATTAGATTATGCCACCCGATATCCGGAGGCAGTTCCCCTACGTAGCACCTCTGCTAAAAACATAGCAAAAGAGTTAATAGTTCTGTTTACCAGAGTCGGAATTCCTAAAGAGATCTTAACTGACCAGGGAACACCATTTATGTCCCAAGTAACGAAAGAGTTATGTAAACTCCTTAAAATCAAGCATCTCAGAACCTCAGTCTATCACCCACAAACAGATGGTTTAGTTGAACGGTTCAATAAAACCTTAAAGAGCATGTTACACCGGGTGGTCGATAAGGATGGGAAAAACTGGGATTGTTTGTTACCATACCTGTTATTTGCCATTAGGGAGGTTCCCCAATCATCCACACGCTTCTCCCCGTTTGAACTATTGTATGGCCGACACCCAAGGGGCTTACTGGATATAGCCAAAGATACTTGGGAACACGAGGTTACCCCATACAGAAGTGTAAAAGAGCATGTTGCCCAGATGCAGGACCGCATAGCTGCAGTCCTACCTATAGTGAGGGAACACATGGAAAAAGCTCAAGAGGCCCAGAGGAATACGTATAATAAGGGTGCTAGGGTCATAATTTTTTTTCCAGGCGATAGGGTGCTAGTTCTGGTTCCCACCGTAGAGAGTAAATTCCTTGCTAAGTGGCATGGGCCATTTGAGGTCTTGGAAAGAGTGGGAGAAGTAAATTACAATGTGAGACAGCCAGGTAGGAGGAAACCTGAGCAAATTTACCATATAAACCTACTTAAGCCCTGGAAAGATAGAGAGGTCTTGTTAACCCTAGTACCCCCAGGTCCATCAGAGAATTGAGAAACTGACCCAGAGGTTAGCATAGCTGAAACCCTGTCCGTTCATCAGAAACGAGAGGTCCAGAATTTAGTGAGAAGAAACAAAGAAGTCTTCTCTACACAGCCAGGTAGAACTAGCGTAATTGAACATGACCTAGTCTCTGAACCAGGGGTCCGAGTTAACCTTAAACCGTACCGAATCCCAGAGGCCAAAAAAGAGGCTATACGTTTAGAGGTTAAAAAAATGCTAAAACTAGGCGTAATTGAGGAATCCCAAAGTGGGTGGAACAGCCCTATAGTTTTAGTCCCAAAACCAGACGGTACAACAAGGTTTTGCAATGACTACCGTAAACTAAACGCTGTGTCAAAATTTGATACTTATCCTATGCCCAGGGTTGATGAACTGGTAGAGAGACTGGGCAAAGCCTGATATCTCACCACCCTAGACCTAACAAAAGGGTACTGGCAGGTTCCCCTCACAGAAAGGGCAAAAGAAAAGACAGCCTTCTCAACCCCAGGTGGCCTCTTTCAGTATAGGGTGCTGCCTTTTGGCTTACATGGAGCTCCCGCTACATTCCAAAGAATGATGGATAACATTTTAAAACCACATGCTCGTTATGCTGCCGCCTACCTGGATGATGTGGTAATCCATAGTGAAGATTGGCAATCACACCTTCCAAAGCTCCAAGCTGTGCTTGACGCAGTTCGGTCTGCTGGACTAACTGCTAACCCGCTAAATGCAGTATTGGTCTGGAGGAGGCCAAGTATCTGGGGTATTCTATTGGCAGAGGTTTACTCAAACCCCAAACACTCAAAGTAGAGGCGATACAAAATTGGCCAAGGCCAGTTACAAAAAAACAAGTAAGGACCTTTTTGGGATTAATTGGTTACTATAGAATGTTTATTCCCAATTTTGCAACAAAGGCAACCCCACTAACTGACCTCACAAAAGCAAGAGGGCCGCTAATGGTAAAGTGGTCCCCCGAAACCGAACACGCCTTTAGAAGCCTGAAAGAAGCTCTCTGTGCCCAACCAGTGTTGGTCACACTTGACTTCTCTAAAGAGTTTTTAGTCCAAACCGACGCATCTGAGGTAGGGCTGGGGGCTGTACTCTCCCAGAAGTCTCAAGGTGAGGAGCACCCCATCCTTTATTTAAGTAGGAAACTAAATCCCCAGGAGAAAAATTACTCCATAATCGAGAAAGAGTGTCTCGCAATAAAGTGGGCTGTAGAGACGCTCAAATACTATCTGTTGGGGAGAAAATTCCGGTTGGTCACAGATCATGCACCCCTCACCTGGATGTGTCAAAACAGAGAGAAGAATGCTAGAGTGGCCAGGTGGTTCCTAAGCCTACAACCCTTTAAATTTTCTGTGGAACACAGGTCAGGGCACAAACATGGCAATGCTGACGGGTTGTCAAGGATGCACTCCCTAATATCCATGGTCGCTCATCCCTCGAGGTCTGAGCTGGGGGGGGAGGATATGTGACAGAAACCAGGGTATGGTGATAAATTCCATATATAGGGCTCCCAGGATACTGAACAGTTTCTATCCTGTTTAGGCTAGAAAGTGCAGCCTCAGAAGGCATGCACTCCATCCCACAGTTTGGAAAGTGCTGGAACTAAGGGGTGAGGGATCCAGACCAGAGTTTGTCTGCTGCCTGATTTCTGTCACCTGTCCTGGTAGTTAGAGATCAGGTATTTAAGGCTGATTTCCTGGTTCCTCTCCCCTCTCCCCAAGAGCCCGGAGGCAGGAAGGCTCATGGAAGCAGAGAGGGGAAACGCCTCTCACCAAACAGGTTAAATCATTCTGTTCCTTTTGTCTAAAACTGCAAAGTTCCTTATTTTTGTTGTTGGAACTGGATAAGCCAGTCCAACCCCAGTCAGGGTAAACCTTAGTTAAGATATTGCTCAGACGAGCAGGGTTTTTGTTTGCTTATGTATTATTTTGAATTCCGTGTGGCAGTCTCAGTGCCTGGGACTGAATAAACCAGGCAATAGCCTGTTTAAAGGAACAGCACGTTACGCCTCGTCATTTAACCTACCCTAAAAGACCGTGTTCTAACAGTCCCGGACAGACGGCGGAGCCCCGGAGTAAGCCGTTTGTCACAGTACCTAGATGGATATTCGTGGTCAGACAGGTAGGGAGGGAAGTATCTCTCAGCTCTCCCTGCACTAGTAGCTGGCCGTCGAGGAACGGAGAAGAGCCGGTAGTGGATTTCCCTGCTTACAGCTGAGTGCGAGCAGGGAGAAGCACAGGGTAGAGGATTTTCCCTGCTTACAGCTGAGTGCTGCACTCGTAGGTGGCCATCAGAGCACGGAGAAGCGCCGGGCTCGGGGTTCCCTTAATAACAGCTGAGGGCTTGTGTGGCGGATCACCATACTGTCCACATAGACGGTAGACAGCATGTCATGAGTAGTGACGTCAGCGGACTGGCCTCACCACCCAGAGGTTTACTAGGTAAACCCGTAGCCCAGAGATACTTGGTCAAAACCCGTAGTCTCCAGGTGAAACCCGGAGTTGTGGCAACCCCGAGAACACGCACCCTGCGGTGTGTTCCCTCCTTACCTGTTAAACTTCCGATCGCCGCCCTCTAGCGGCGAGTCAAGATTATCTGATGTCTGTCTGTGTCCTGATCTCTTCCCTGCTTCTGCCGAGGCCGCGCCTCTGTTCCGCCCCTGCCTTGTCTTCTCTACAGGAAGTGACTTCAAGCATACTGAAGCAAGCGACACCATCTTGCTTTCTGGCAAATCCTGCCCTCTTCCTCCTGACAGGAAGTACTGTAAGCCTCACTCTGACTCACATTGCTATTAGCTGCCGCTGCCCTTTAAATAAGTCACTTGCTACCTGCCCTGGTTGCTGCAAGTACTCTCATCACTTGCTGTTCCTGCCTGGATGTCCTTGGGACCTTTACTCACCTCCTTTGGATTCCCGGATGACTGGAACTTACTCTTGCTAGTACTGAGGTTAGTTCACCGTGCGGGTAGTGTAGGACCTGCTGATTAGAGTTTATCTTGATGTTTATTTATTTATAAAATATTTTACCAGGAAGTAATACATTGAGAGTTACCTCTTGTTTTCAAGTATGTCTTGGGCACAGAGTAAAACAAATAATACATGGTTACAAATACAGTTACATAAATGAACAGGGTATACATTATATACAAGACATTGCATGCACAGTTAAAGAAAATATATATTATGGGCGTATGAAACAGTTACTGACCAGATTAAAATGTGAGACAGCCTTAGATTTGAAAGAACTTAAACTGGTGGTGGATGTGAGAGTCTCTGGTAGGTTATTCCAGTTTTGGGGTGCACGGTAAGAGAAGGAGGAACGTCCGGATACTTTGTTGAGCCTTGGGACCATGAACAGTCTTTTGGAGTCTGATCTCAGGTGATAAGTGCTGCAAGTGGTAGGGGTGAGGAGCTTGTTCAGATAGCTGGGTAGCTTGCCCATGAAGAATTTGAAGGCAAGACAGGAAAGGTGAACTTTGCGCCTAGACTCTAGTGATGACCAATCTAGTTCTTTGAGCATATCGCAGTGATGTGTGTTGTAGTTGCATTGGAGAACAAAACGACAAATTGAATTGTAGAGGGTGTCAAGTTTGCTAAGGTGGGTTTGAGGTGCCGAGCCATATACTATGTCTCCATAGTCAATAATAGGCATTAGCATCTGCTGTGCGATACGCTTTCTGACCAGGAGACTTAGGGAGGATTTGTTCCTGTAAAGTACCCCTAGTTTGGCATAGGTCTTGGTTGTCAGGGTATCAATGTGCATCCCGAATGTTAAGTGGGAGTCAAACCATAAGCCCAGGTATTTAAAACTAGTGACAGGGGTTAGGGTGGTGTTAGCGTTTGTTCTAATCAGGAGCTCAGTCACTGGAAGCTTTAAAAATTTAGTCTTGGTCCCAAATACCATTGTTACAGTCTTGTCAGTGTTTAAAAACAGTTTGTTTTGGGAAATCCAGTTTTCGAGTCTCAAAAAGTCAGACTGAAGTATGTGTTGAAGGTCAGAGAGGCTATGGCTGTGTGCATATAGGATTGTGTCATCTGCATACATGTGTATTGAGGCTTCCTTACAAGCTGTGGGAAGATAATTAATGAACACTGAGAAGAGTAGGGGCCCCAGAACAGAGCCTTGTGGGACACCACAGGTGATATCCAGGGGGTTGGAGTTAGAGCCTGAGATGGACACATGTTTGGATATTCCTGATAGGTAGGACTGAAACCAGTTTAAAGCATGCTTCCCTATTCCAGAGCTCTGGAGTTTGTTAAGCAGGATAGCATGATCAACTGTGTCAAAAGCCTTTGCAAAATCTAGGAATACTGCACCAGTGAGTTGTCCCCGTTCCATTCTACACTGGATTTCATTGCAAACTTTTAGCAGGGTAGTTACGGTGGAGTGTTTGGGACAAAACCCAGATGAAATTGATGTGGTAGCAGACTTACAATACGTTGGCCAAAGCATTCAACTAAAGAACCCTTACTTTGAATTTAGTATTGCTGCACCTTTCTGTTACTGGCTCTATGCCTTTAATGAGGCTGGACTTCCTCCAATAAGCAATTCTATTGTGACCTTGTGCTCTGGACACTTTCCTCCCTTGCTCCTCACTAGTGGCATAACCCTCACCCCGCGGTGGTGCCTGAGATCACGCGCATTCCCGCTCTGCTGCCAGAGCATGCGTGCACATTGAGCTGGGCCAGTCGTCTCTCTGAGCTTGGCTCCGCACTTCTGGACGCGTCGCGCATTCTCCTGCATGCGGCGCGCTCACGTGACTACGTGCGCCGATCCCCAGCAATGCGGCAACTCACTCCCTTTTGTCTCTCCTGTGCATTCCCCACCTCGCTATCGGGTCCCTTCCCCTCTCTCGGCTTGTGTGTAGGAGCACAAGCGTGACACACTGTTATGGTCACAGTCTGTTCTTTATCCAGATGTCAGGGGAGGAACTTGGGGACCCAAGAATTTTGGATCCTTCCACATCCGAAAATTTTTCTGCAGCACGCTCGACCATCCGGAGAATCCACAGGCCCCACTATAAATCGCGACAGAGGAAGCAGATTATTCAACTGATCTCAAAACACCCCCGATCCATAAGGAAAAGAAAAATCAATAAATCCAGATGGACCAGCGTTCATTATTTTTGTTCTTCCGCTTGATGTGAGCACCCACTGGAGGGCCAAGATGGGCACATCCATAGGCTTTCGCCACACAATCTTTCCCGACCTTCTCGACCCTCACCCCACCCCCCCACCTTCACATTTGTGGAGAATACCAACACTTCAATCCAGACTACAAGCTACTTTATTCAAAGGATCCGATGGAGGGACCATGGTTCACGAGAGACCGAAGACCTATCTGGACCAATGGGGGGGGGGGGGGTGTGTGGGGTGAGTATGAAATGAGAAATGAGAATTTCGACCAGTGTTTGTCCCTTTATCTATATTAGTCTCCATTAGATTAATTCAGTCGGTTCAGAATATTTAACTCAACGAACTAGTTGAACCAAAAACATTAAGAGAAAATAAACTCAGAGCCAAATCAATGCGACTTACACCATCTATAAACTGGTGCCCCCCTCCAGTGCTCACTGAGGATGTAAAGCATAATTATATGCAACCAGATTTTCTACCATAGGCTCCAATTGAGGTTGTTGGGAATGACCCGGGTTTAGAACTAGAATTAGATTGAGAAACATATATACTGAAGTGTAATTGTGGCCGAAGATCTCTGGCAAGGACATAGTTACATAGTTACATAGTAGATGAGGTTGAAGAAATACATACGTCCATCAAGTTCAACCTATGCTAAATTTAGACAACAGATACTTTATTATATATCTATACTTCCTTATTGATCCAGAGGAAGGCAAACAAAAACCAGTGTCATATCATCCAATGAAATGTCATAAGGGGAAAAATAAATTCCTTCCTGACTCCAAGAATTGGCAATCGGATTATTCCCTGGATCAACATTCTTCCCATGTTTACTTATTTGGTATATCCCTTTATACCTTTCCTTTCTAAAAAGATGTCCAACTTTTTTTTGAACAAATCTATTGTATCTGCCCTCACAGTCTCCAATGGTAATGAATTCCACATTTTAACTGCCCTTACTGTAAAGAACCCTTTCCTTTGCTGCTGATGAAATCTCCTTCCCTCCAACCTTAAGGGATGGCCCCTGAGTCCTTTGTACTTCACTTGGGATGAATAGTTCTTTTGAAAGCTCCCTGTACTGTCCCCGAATATATTGTATATAGTTATTATATCTCCTCTTAGACGCCACTTTCTAATGTAAATATATCTAATCTAGCTAGCCTCTCCTCGTAAATTAGATTGTCCATCCCCTTAATTAATTTGTTGGCTCTTCTCTGCATTCTCTCTACTTCAAAAATGTATTTTCTAATGAGTGGTGCACAAAATTGTACTCCATATTAAAGGTGTGGTCTTACTAATGCTTTGTAAAGGGGCATAATTATGTTTACTTCCCTTCCATCCATTGTCCGTTTAATGCAAGATAAGATCTTGTTTGCCTGACTTTGGGCACTATTGCTAAGCCTGCTGTCTACAAGCACTCCTAAATCATTCTCCAAGGATTCCCCCAATTTATCCCCATTTAATTTGTAAGTCGCCTGTTTATTCTTGCTCAAATGAATAACATTACATTTATCTGTATTAAACCTCATCTGCCATTTACCTGCCCAAGTTTCCTATCTCTCCAAATCATTCTGGAGAGAAATTACATCCTGCTCTGATTCTACTACCTTACACAATTTAGTATGATCAGCAAAGATGGAGACTTTTCTCTTGATGCCAACCTCAAAGTCATTAATAAACAGTTAAAAAGCAGGGGTCCCAGTACTAATCCCAGAGGTACTCCACTCACGACTTTAGCCCAACCTGAAAAAGTTCAATTTATGACAATCCTCTGTTGTCTATCCTTCAACCAGTTTTCAAACCAGATGCATACATTTTACTGAGTCCAATTTTCTTTATTTTGTACACCAACCTCTTGTGTGAAACCGTATAAAAAGCCTTTGCAAAATCTAAGTAGACCACATTAACTGCATTACATTGGTCTAAAGTCCTACTTACCTCCTCAAAGAAACAAATAAGGATAGTTTGGCATGATCTATCCTTCATAAATCCAGGCTGACTATTACTAATAATTTTGTTTTCCATTAGGTATTCCTGAATACTATTCCGTATTAAACCTTCAAGTAGTTTCCCCACTATTGAAGTCAGGCTTACAGGTCTGTAATTTCCCGGTTGTGATCTAACGCCCTTTTTAAATATAGGCACCACATCTGCTTTACGCCAATCTTGCGGTACGGAGCCTGTGGAAATGGAGTCTCCTTGAATATTAAATATAATGGTTTGGCTATTACTGAGTTCTCCTTGAGAACTCTTGGATGTATACAATTGGGGCCAGGTGCCTTATTTACGTTAATTTTTTCAAGTCGCTTATGAACTACTTCCTCAGTTAACCAATTGTTCATTAATATGGAGGTTGTGGTTTTCCCCTGCAGCACCACAATTGAAATTGATTCTTCCCTGATAAACACAGAGGCAAAGAATGTTTTTAATACCTCTGCTTTTTCCTTATCTCCAATAATCTGCTTGCCCATCTCACACTGAAAGGGTCCTATATTTTATTTTCTGATTTTTTTGTTATTAAGGTACTTAAATAACTTTTTATGGTTGATTTTACTTTCAATTGCAATCTTTTTTTCATTATCCATTTTTGCTAATTTGATTGCCCTTTTGCAATTTTTGCTACATTCCTTATAATTCTGATATGATGCCTCCGTCCCTTGTGACTTAAAGAATCTAAACGCCTGAAACTTCTTTTCCATTTCCTCCCCTACCTGTTTATTTAGCCACACTGATGAGTGTGCTTTTCTTACAATGTTTTAAAGACTGCCCATTTATCTTCTACATGTTTCCCTGAAAAAAACCCATCATCCAATGTATTTCTTTGTTGAACCCAAGTAATCTGTTTTTTTGATCATATATTTCAAATGAGACAATGTTATGATCACTGTTAACCAAATGTTCCAGGACTTATATATTTGCTATTACTTCTACATTGTTTGATATTACCAAATCCAGTATTGCCCCTCTCCTGGTTGGTTCCTCAATAATTTGGGTCCTATAATTGTCTTTAAGCACCCCCAAAAACCTGTTTCCTTTTGTTGTAATGCTAATTTCATTGTCCCAGTCTATGTCTGGATAAATAAAATCCCCCATTATGCAAACATGACCTAGTTTTGATGCCTTCTTCATTTGCAAAAGTATTTTAGCTTCCTCAATCTCACAGATATTTGGGGGTTTATAGCATATCCTTACAAACATTTTCTTTATACTTTTACCTCTACTGCTATTTTCTATCCACAAGGTCTCTACGTTTTCATCATTCCCTTCATAAACATCTTCCCTTATAATAGGTTTTAGATCCGGTTTAATATATAAGCATACTCCTCCTCCTCTTCTCTTTGCTCAATCCTTCCGAAAAAGAGAATAACCCTCTAAATTAACTGTCCAGTCATGAGTTTCATCTCATCATGTTTCAATAATGCCTATGCATCTGCTCCCTTGCAGCTATTAATTCAAGCGCCTCCATTTTATATGTCAGCCTTGCAGTAGCAAGCATGCATTTATTTTTTTCTTTTCAGCTTGTACTTTTATCTTATCTGCTACTTCCTTTCTGCGCCAACTTTGTTTAGTCTTTAAAAGTTTTCTAGTAATATCTGTATTTACTATGAGTGTTTCGCTGCTTGCTAAACTTGCACTTGCCCCATTCTACCTCGATAACCCCTTGTTTCCTCACCTATTCTATTTAGTTCGTTTTCTGTTTCATTCCCCTCCCCCTTCCTTCCTTGTTTAAAATCACCTCCAATCTTTTTAACATTCTCCCCGCTACCACATGTAGCCTAGCCTCCGGCCGCTACTTCTTTTCCTGGGCCCTACCAGTGTAAGTCCTGATAGGTGCAAGCAGTGGATGGGCTAATTCCTTCAAAAAGGCCCTGTGTGCTTTTGCAGCCTTGGATACATTAGATGTATCCAAGGGCGGGCCTAGCAACAGCCAGAGAGTGTCAGCCTAGGGGGTGGGTATTAATTGGGCCACATACTGGATGTGATGGCCTATCAGTATCCAGATCTGTCTTGTTATGACACAGTTAGTCACACCCAAAGGGTATAAATACTGGCACTCTCACAAAAGTATGTGTCTCTATCCTCCCCCTGTGGAGTGAGTTCCAGCTACTCTGGGTCTCACTAGGAGGCATCAGGAGGAGCACCATGCAAAGAAGAAAGCAATGCCATGCGCAGGGGATCACGTCATCTGGCGTTGTTTACATGCCGCCTCTATGGTGCCTGTGGTGACATCATTTTATTTCACATTTCTCAGGGTCACCGATCCGTTGCAAGATACGCTCTGGAATTCCGGACCATCGCAGCGGAGACGGGTTGGAACGATGAGGCATTATCTGCAGCTTTCTGGCAAGGACTCTCGGAGATGGTACAGAATGAATTAGCTGCTCAAGAGAGAACCACTGTACTTGAGGGTCTTATTGCCATGTATATTAGGGTGGATCAACGCCTTCAAGAAAGGAGGTTTGAGCGGCATCACTCTCGTTTTCTCATATCTACTGCTCATGTTTCCAGTGTTTCTCCTTCTACTCACAGCTCTCGAGGCTCCAGAAACAATGCAGTTAGGAAGTCATCTACTCTCTCTTTCTGAAAAACAACGTCGGAAAATGGGAGGATTGTGCCTTTACTGTGGACTGCCGGGTCAGCTGGTGCTTCATTGTCACACAAAGCCAGGAAACGCAACACCCAATGAGGTATGAGGGAGTCTTATTGGGTACTATTTCTTCTTCCCCTCCTAGTAAAAGAGGATTACCTACCAGGATTATACTGACTATCTTCCTTGAGGGACCTGGCTTCCGAGTTCCTGCCTCTGCCTTCATCGATTCCGGGTCTGGGGAAATTTTGTGGACCAGGATTTTGCTACGAAACACAAGGTACCTTTTGATCAAGAAATTAATTCTGGTGGGTCTGGAGGCAATCGACGGACGTCCTCTTCAACCAGCCTTTATTTCGTTGGAGACTCCTATCCTTTATCTCTTTACCAGTGATGGTCACAGGGAAAAAATATCTTTGGATGTTATTCATTCGCCATCTGTACAGGTAATTTTGGGCTTTCCTTGTCTTCAACAAAACAACCTCCTCATATACAGGAAACAAGAGAACAGCGCAAAACGCACATAGTGAAATATATAAAAATAAATTTTATCAATAAAAAGTAAGTAATCTGCGTACATCAGATAAATGGAGTTAAAGCATGTACTGTGATTAACACAGAGGTTACCAATCGGCAAGTAGAGGTGATGATAGCGAAGAATCAGCACAGCTCATCTGGTAATGGTTTCTCTCGAACCTGGCCCCACAAATCCACTATGAGATAGGTGCCTTCTCAGTCAGGAAAGAAAGTCCTCGTGATGGCTGGTACAAAATGTCAATGCACATTTGCAGCACAGTGTATTGTAGTGGGTTTAGACCATGCACAAAATGCATAGCCTGCAAGTATAGTACTTGCAGCAGAGAATTTAAATCTAATGTTACTGCAAGAGTCTATAAAATCATGTCCCATATTACATGCAAGTCTGAGTTTATAATTTATATGTTGCAGTGCCCTTGTGGCTTGCAATATGTGGGACGCACGGGTCGAACCTTTCAAAGACGCATTTATGAACACGTCTATAATATTAAGAAAGGTTTAACGACACAGTTTAACGACCCATCATTTTTTGGTTCATCATGATAAAAATCCCAAAGGCCTTGTTTGTCAACCTATTGAATTGTGTACATCCAATTGGCGAGGTGGAGATAAGTTTAAACACATCAATAGACGAGAGGCCTTTTGGATATATGAACTTAAAACTCTTTCTCCTAATGGGCTTAATATTGATTTCGACCTAGGTTCCTTTTTGGTCAACTTAAGTATTATTAACATATGCGAATCTTTGTGACTTAATATAGGTTATAAATAGTAGTATGTGTTGATTCAAGCAAATTGGGTAATATTATACCTGTCTGTTGCCAGTCCAATGAGTGGTTATTTTGGAATCTTTGAGGGTTTGAATTATTGAATTGGAAGCACTGTGGGAGTTCTGAATGTTCCTTGACCAAGTTTTGGTACTTATGTTGAGATATGATAATGGTATGTGGTCATTTGTTTTATGTTATGTAATGTTTATGTATGTCTGTCAGGTTGTGTGAGTTAAGTGAGCATAGTGATTTGATATATATATGACATGTAGGCGATATCGCTTTAAATTGTTAATTAATTTTTAATTATGTAGCCCCTGAGGAAGTAGATTCACATCTACGAAACGCGTAGGGCAGGTGACACAGTCACTCTGAGTTTGGCATTGAACTTTTATGTGGGACATTTTGTCTAGAGCTCTCAATATCTGTTAGCTCCCGGCAATCAGACCGCAGCCCCTGTCCCTTTAAGTATACGAGCACACTCGCTCGCGGGCACGCTGAGACAGCCTGTGAACCAGGAGGAGGAAGTGAGGGGAGCCGGCCACACATGCTGTTGCGCTGTGCACCCTGAAGACCAGCCTCCATCACCGGCACTGTTCCTGTGTACCTCTGAAGGGATTTCGGGCGTGAGTACCGGCGGAGCAGAGCTCAAACTCTGCAAGGAATATCTCCTGCGCCGAGAGGACTCTGTTGTTCCATCGCGTGTATTATTCCTGCTTGTTGTAAGTAGGGCTCTGATTTTCCCACCACCGGATGACCAGCTGTTCTCATAATATTTCAGTGCTTATTTTATGGCATAGTCCTAGTGTTATTAAAATTGTTTATTTTATAATTGTCACTAGGAGTCTCACTGTTTTATGTTTCTTAGTGTAGTACTGTTTTACCCTGCAGTGTTACGCTATGATTTGTGTTTGTTTTTCTTTTTCTCGTTTCATGGCCTGTCAAGCATGTGTGCAGATTCCTTGAGGATCACAGGACTTTCCATTTGAACTTTTGGCGCCAGGTTTTTTCTTTCACGTTGTTATCTGTTTGTACTAGCAGTAGGTACCAGGCTGCCTACCTTTATGATAAGGATATTATTTATTACATATCACATTGGTGTTTAAACTTTAGCGCTCTCACATTTTTCTTTTTCACTATACCGCCTACAACTGCCTCAATCTATGAGAATTCCAGCGGTCTTTCACGTCTCTTTGCTCAAACCAGTTGTCCTGAGTTCCCAGTTTCCTGATACCTCTCCCAAACCTCTACCTGTCATCGTGCAGGGTCAAGAGGAATTCGAAATTCAATCCATAATCGATTCCAGATTCTCAAGAGGAGGTGTTCAATTCCTCGTACATTGGAAAGGCTATGGGCCAGAAGAACGTTCCTGGTTACCTCGTCGTCAGATCCATGCTCCCGGCTTGTTAAAGCGATTCCACGCCAGGTTTACGCACAAGCCTTATGGGAATCGTCCTAAGGCCGATCCTAAAGGGGGTAGGGGGTACGGTAAGGAATCTGGGAACATGTCCTTTGCGACGTGTTCCCTCCGTACCTGCATCACCGCAGACCTCTGTTTTGGCACCAGTGCGTGCGTGCCCCCCGCACTGTTAACAGAGCGCGTGCACACGCGCAGTTTTCTTCTGTGCCACGGAGCTTGGCTCCGCCCCATCGGATGCGCCGCGTGTTTCTCGCGCGCGGCGCGCACACATGATGACGTGCACCACTTCCCAGCTACAGGTCAAGTGTTCTATTAGTCCACTTATCTCCTAGCCTATCCGTGTCTCCGCGGAGGCTGTGCCTCGTGATGGAGAGGAAGCAGCATGGCGAGCCCGCGCCCGCCAACCCAGTTCTCCCCCGTGCCCGCCTCCTGTCTGGGCAGCAACCGCGGAATTAGCCTGCCAGTGTTGCCCCCTCCCCAGCCGCCTACCTCCCGCGCACTCCCCACATCCACCGAGCCTACCTCCCGGGGGCAAGGGGGGTTGGAAGCATCTGGCGAGCAAGTAAGAAGCACCTACCCGGTCAAGGACAGTCACCCACCAAGACAGTCACTCACCCACTCACCCACCCAGTCACTCAGTCACCCACCCAGTGACTCACCCACCCAGTCACTTACCCCCCCACCCAGTCACCCACCCAGTCACTCAGTCACCCACCCACGCAGTCAGTCACCCACCCAGTAACTCAGCCACCCAGTCACACAGCCACCCACCCACCCCATCACCCACCCCGTCATCCACCCAGTCACCCACCCAGACAGTCACCAACCCAGGCAGTTAGTCACCCAGGCAGTCAGTCACCCATCCACTCAGTCACCCATCCAACCAGGCAGTCACCCACCCACCAACCACCCAGACAGTCAGTCAACCCAGGCAGTCACCCATCCAGGCAGTCAGTCACCTGTCTTTTGTTGAAAATATAAAAATAAACAGATTGCACGGTAATATTTTTTTCCGTATTACAATAAGAAGAAAACAGTTACGTAAAAGTTGCGCGCTAAAAAATATTTTTCGTGGTACTGCTGCGGCAGAGTTTATTCGAGCATTTGCCCGTTCTCTGCCGCAGCAGTAGCCTGGCGCGCGCCCGAGAGTGACGGGCGCGCGCCGAAGCAGCGGAAGAGCGCCCTCCGATCGGGGCGCTCTCCCTACCGCTGCCGGGTCCGCCGGGTCCCCCGGAACTCCCTGCCGCTGTCCCGCGATCGCGGGACACCAGGGCTCCCTCGGGGAGCCCCTGGACGTGCGTGCAGGGGGCGCACGCTCCCGAAGACGCGTGACCGCGCGTCTATGACGCGCGGCACGCCGAGGGGCGGCCACTAGCAAGCCGGGAGATTTCCCGGCTTGCGGTACCGACCACACTCGAATAAAGTGTGTCGGTACTGTAGGTGCGCTATGGGTTCGGTGGGCTGGGGGGGGCTGTTCCTTTCATTTGTCATGGACCCCATGATATCTGTTGTCAGCCCTGTGTGTGATTGGTTGTCTTTCAAGTGAAACACATGATATTAACAACTTTAAAATAGTAAATTCTCCTGTTATTTAAAGTAAATGTAAAGTAAATTCACCATAGAAACAGAAATTACTACTCCTCTCCGTTTCAGCCTTCCCCCTTGCTCTTGTCTCCGCCTCTCTGCCTTCCCCTTGTCTGATGTCACTCCCCTTGTAGCAAGAGACGGTCTCCAAAACTCAAATTACAACTTTCGCATGGGCTACGGAGACGAGTGACATCATCCGTAGCCTTAGCCAGCACTATAAGCGCAGCCTAAATCTTAAAATCTAATATTAAAAATATTTTGTAATCTCTTTGGAGGTATTCAGTATTTTACTTTTCCTCTATTTACCTCTTAAGTGCTAGGCTGTACTGTTGTACAGCAGTTATTATACCAGCACGACAACTTCTATGCCTACATCGTATATCACCAAGTATTGCTACCTTTATTTATCTGGGCTATTACATTCTGGAAGAGGCTATAACTGGATACGAATGTGATTTGTGCCTCTAGACGTGTATACACATTTTGTGTGCCTACTAACCAGATATATATGACCAACGAGACATTACTGGTAGAGGACTATTTTCACCGGTAGTTTATATGTACTATACTATTCGGTACTAAGTTATATGAATTTTTTAGAGTAACTATAATAAGAGGCTCTAGAGTAGGCTCCAGCACACTTAAGATAGATAGACAAACGTAGAGAGTCTCAGAATAAGCCACAAATTTAATCACGTAAACAGCAAATTAATATACAAAATTGGAAATGCTAACTGACTACTAATGCAAAGTATACAGCTCTAATTATCACACAAATAAGGGGAAACAAGATATAAAGGGGAAGGGAAGTGTGGGGTACAAATGAGGGTATGGAGAGAGGACAACAGCACAACATATAAAGACAATGGGGTAGGATAAGAGGGGCAACGTTTCAGGGTAGACACCTTTTCTTCTGGCCCGTTCCCTTGGGTCCAAAGAGACCTAAAGGTACTTCCCTGTATCCTTGTCCCCCCCGTGAGAGACACAAATGTAAGCAAAGCAAAAAAAGTCACAGAATAATGCAAGCAACAGCAAGCAAAGCAGAAATCAAAGCAGAAATCACTGAGTAATGCGATCATGTACTGTAATCCAGCCGTGAACAGCCGTCCGCAGTAAAGATAAGTAAATAGGGGTAAAGCAAACCATCCTTAATCTTTTTGTTCACAGGATATGTGCAATCTTCCTTTCTCTCACTGGAGCTGCGGTGGACTGAACATCACACATGGCATTACTTTTGTAATTGCTTCCTGAATGTCGTCACGTGTCACGTGAGGTCCTGCCCATCAAGTCCACGAAGAACCTCCTACAAGGGAGATCGTGTGACTTTTTTGATTTGTTTACATTTGTGTCTCTCACAGGGGGAACAAGGATTAAGGGAAGTACCTTGAGGTCTCTTTGGACCCAAGGGAACGGGCCAGAAGAAAGGGTGTCTACCCTGAAACGTTGCCCCTCTTATCCTACCCCATTGTCTTTATATATTGTGTTGTTGTCCTCTCTCCATACCCTCATTTGTACCCCACACTTCCCTTCCCCTTTATATCTTGTTTCCCCTTATTTGTATTATAATTAGAGCTGTATACAGGCATACCCCGCTTTAAGTACACTCACTTTAAGTACACTCGCGAGTAAGTACATATCGCCCAATAGGCAAACGGCAGCTCACGCATGCGCCTGTCATCACGTCCTGAACAGCAATACCTGTACCGAAGCTGTGCGAAAGCAGGGAGACTATAGAGCCTGTTACAAATGTGTTATTTACATCAGTTATGCACGTATATGACGATTGCAGTACAGTACATGCATCGATAAGTGGGGAAAAGGTAGTGCTTCACTTTAAGTACATTTTCGCTTTACATACATGCTCCGGTCCCATTGCGTACGTTAATGCGGGGTATGCCTGTACTTTGCATTAGTAGTCAGTTAGCATTTCCAATTTTGTATATTAATTTGCTGTTTATGTGATTACATTTGTGGCTTATTCTGTGACTCTCTACGTTTGTCTATCTATCTTAAGTGTGCTGGAGCCTACTCTGGGGTTTCTATGATTTGCAGTGGGGTTGTTTGGGCACACTTCGCTCCGCGCGCACTGCACATTATCAATACTATTTCGGTCTAGAGTGTTGTCCGTCAGTGTGTTTATATAGAATAAGAGGCTATACTGTAACTGGATACGAACTAGATTCGTGCCTCTAGGTGTGTATACACACTTTGTGTGCCTATTTACCAGGTTTATATCATTATATACTACTGGCAGTGTACTACTCACATTTCAATTTAATATGCAATTGACTTGTACTATACCATGTGATTTACTATTTTAGTATTTATTTTACTTCCAAGCTATCCACAAACACAGGTTCTATATATACCTTATATCCTAGTCTATAGTCCCCTATATGTGACTTTAAATGTATAGGATGATTGCTATTTTACTTATGTTTAGCTTTATTTGTGCCACTACTATGTGGACAAGATAGATATATTAGGTTATCCTGTGTTGTTCTTATTTGTTTGTATTTTTGTGTTTTGTTCACCAATTGGCCATAGATTCTATCCCACCAATTTTAAGACTTTCTTTTAGATGTTGATTTAATAGACTATTTTAATATACACTCATTTACACTAGACACACCGAGTGCTTTCAAGAGGGATTTCTTTCTTTTGTTGTAATCCATCCCCCTTTTTCCCTATTTGCACCTGTGTCCCCATATATGTTCTCTAATTATGTTGAAGCAAGAGTACTATCCCCATCTTTCCCCTCCCTCATAGTTACATATTACTTTTCCTCTCCAGTACCAAAACGGTAAAATAAATATTGGATTGCAGTTGGCTATATATTGCAGTCTTCTAAAGATTCAAAAGAATTAAATAACGATTTTACTATGGGGAAAGAACCTTTGAAGCAAATTAAAGTGACATGTAACAAAAAATGTGCATGTTCAACGTTTATTTAAAATAAAATCTAAGGATAGTCTCTGAGCTTACTCTACTGGTAGTCAATTTATCATAATAAATGCAGGAAGCTAGAGTATTTTAATTGAATGGCTCGGGGCTAGTAGGATATACTGTACTGTATATGTGTTTGCTTTTGAGAACAAGGATGTGAATCCTGTCTCACTCATGTGAATGAACGAGCAAAGGTTCTTCAGTAATGTTCCTGTTTGGTATGCAAAGCATATATTTTCATCTACAGATTTTTCAGTACACATTTTTGCATGAGGATGTATTCTACTGTGCAAAATAGACTTGCTGTAGGAAATATGTCTCTCAAATATCTTCATTGCCTTGACCACCATTTATATTCTTTGTTTTCATGCATGTTTTGTATTGTGACATTGTATCAAAGTATATTATGTTTGCATTTAAACCCCATTTCTCATTGCACTGCTGATCAAGATCCTCCTGTAAATATATTTTCTGACAACACAGATACAAATAGCTTTTTTTTTTAAAGAAATATTGAGGCTATGTATCAAGTTGACTATTTTATCTGTGTGTAGTGTAACATTCAAATACTGTCCTGTCCTACTGTTAGAACAAAAACAGATGAAGACCACATGCCAAACACTTGAAGATGACAGCTGCAAGCTGCTATAGGAGCTGGGTGCAACACAGACATCGCATCCGTGTATAATCCATAGAAACCGCAAAATACTCTGGTACACCAGTCTTAAAAAAGTGCAACATTTATTGAAAGAATATCAACGTTACGATGTTATGTCTTCTATTGAGAAAAATGCATTGCAAATTTTACTTAATGACAAATCTATTATTATTATTATTATTATTTTTAAATCTATTATTATTAATCAAGCGGCTAAGGGGGGTGCTGTGGTGATTCTTTAGTATAGTGACTATCAGTCTAGTATTCTTAAGATTCTTGATGATAAAGAATGTTATGCACCAGTACAATATTATCCTACTTTAAATTATCTTGAGAGTGCCAATGATTTGATTTCATTGGGTCTCGAAAGTATGTGGATCAATATGTATGTATGTATGTCTTTATTTAGATAGCGCCATTAATGTACGTAGCACTTCACAGTAGTAATATATGTGACAATCATAGAAATAACAAATAATACAAATAACAGATCATAGTGCTAAGTGCTTCAGACAAAAATTAACATTTTGGAAGAGTAGTCCCTGCTCTGAAGAGCTTACAATCTAATTGGTAGGTAGTTAGGATGTACAGAGACAGTAGGAGGGCATTCGGGTAAGTGCGTCTGCAAGGGGCCAAGTTTTATCTAACAGGTGTATCGTATTAGCCGCAGAGGTACTCATATGCTTTGATAAGCAGGTGTGTTTTAAGGTGGGTCTTAAAGGTGGATCGAGAGGGTGCTAGTCAGGTGTTGAGGGGAAGGGCATTCCAGAGATATGGGGCAGTCAGTGAGAGGTTTAAGGCGAGAGAGGGCTTTAGATACAAAGGGGGTAGAGAGAAGACATCCTTGAGTGGAACGCAAGAGTCGGGATGGTGCATAGCGAGAAATTAGGGCTGAGATGTAAGGAGGAGCAGAAGAGTGTAAAGCTTTAAAAATGAGGAGGAGAATTGAATGTGTGATACGGGATTTGATAGGGATTTCAGCAGTGGAGGTGCTGAGACAGGTTTAGGAAAGAGTAGAGTGATTCTGGCAGCAGAGTTTAGGATAGATTGTAGGGGAGAGAGGTGAGAGGCAGGAAGGCCGGACAGCAAGAGGTTACCGTAATCAAGATGAGAGAGAATGAGCGCCTGTTTCAGAGTTTTAGAAGTCGAGCAACAGAGGAAAGGGTGTATCCTTGTAATATTGAGAGGAAAAAGCGTCAGGTTTGGTATGTTTTGAATGTGATTGGAGAATCTGAAAGAGGAGTCGAGTGTGACCCCTAGGTAGCGTGCTTGCGCTACTGGATGTATGACAGAACTTCCAACAGTAATGTGGATGGAGGTAGTAGGGCCAGGTTTGGGATGAAATATTAGGAGCTCTGTGATGATACATGTAATTTTTTAAGGATTGCACATCTCTTCTTTGTACCTAAAGATATCAAATGTATCTGGATTACAAGCTGCAACGTATTACCTAGCCAGGGAACACACTGGTTACGTCCCCCTGAGTATTTGATATCTCTTTTACAATTTATTCTCCCCAAAAACTTTTTCCACTTTCAGAAAAATACTTGCTGCAGTACCACTATGAGGAGCCTCACTCCACCATCATATGCAAATCTATATACAAATTTGTAAGAAAAATTAATTTTGTTGAATCATCCTTTTATATAACACCTTGCCTGTTGGTGGCGCTCTAGAGACAATCTATTTATGGCGTGGCGGGACTCCCATGGTTTTCTTCCTGAGTGTATTGCTTTTATACGATGATGCAACAAAAATGTGTTTAATTCTGAGATTAGTACATCCAAGATTAATTTTTTGGATGTTAAGGTTATACCAGTGGTTCCCAAACTGTGCGCCGCGGCGCCCTGGTGCGCCGTGGCTTGGCTAGAGGGGCGCCGCGATCAGGGCCGCCAACAGCTGGAAACAAGGGCCAGTAAATACATTTTAAAAAAAACGCTGAACCTGGCGCCGGCTCTTCCTGCGCGTGCTGGAGGAGCAGCACCGGGAGACATGTCTCCCAGCAGCGCTAACACCCCACCCCCCCGGCCAAAACCACCACCCCCCGGCAGCATCAGTGCACCATCATCCTCCCCCCGCAGCACACCTGCCCTCCCCCAACGTGGCACAGGCCCCCGCAGCACTGCCCCCCCTCCCCTCACCCCGTGCAGGGACCGGGCCGTTCAGCCACCCCACACTGCCGCCGTTCCATGCAGCACTGGGCCGTCTGCCCCCCTCCCCCGCAGAATTGCCCCCCGCAGAATTGCCCCCCACATCACCGGCATGCCGCCATCCCCCACCGTCCGTCCCCCGCCCGCAAGCCACCGGCCTGACCATCATCCCCAAGGAGGGTAATTTTTAAATGTATTTGGGGTGTGGGGGTAATTTTTAAATGTATTGGAGGTGTGGGGGTAATTTTTAAATATATTGGGGTTGTGAGGGTAATTTTTAAATGTATTGGGGGTGTGGGGGTCATTTTTAAATGTATTGGGGGTGTGGGGGTAATTTTTAAATGTATTGGGGGTGTGGGGGTAATTTGTGTGTGTGTGTGTGTGTGTGTGTGTGAGAGAGAGAGTGTGTCTGTGAGAGTGTCTGTGAGAGTGAGAGTGTCTGTGAGAGTGAGAGTGTCTGTGAGAGTGAGAGTGTCTGTGAAAGTGAGTGTCGGTGAGAGTGAGAGTGTCTGAGAGAGTGAGAGTGTCTGAGAGAGTGAGAGTGTCTGAGAGAGTGAGAATGTCTGAGAGAGTGAGAGTGTCTGAGAGAGGGAGAGTGTCTGAGAGAGTGAGAGTGTCTGAGAGGATGAGTGTGTCTGTGAGAGGGTGAGTGTGTGTCTGTGAGAGGGTGTGTGTGTCTGTGAGAGGATGAGAGTGTGTGTCTGTGAGAGGGTGAGAGTGTGTGTCTGTGAGAGGGTCAGAGTGTGTGTTTGTGAGAGGGTGAGTGTGTGTCTGTGAGAGGGTGAGAGTGTGTGTCTGTGAGAGGGTGAGAGTGTGCCTGTGAGAGGGTGAGAGTGTGTGTCTGTGAGAGGGTTAGTGTGAGTGTGTGTGAGAGTGTGTGTGAGTGTGTGTGAGAGTGTGTGTGAGAGTGTGTGAGAGTGTGTGTGTGTGAGTGTGTCTGAGAGAGAGTATGTGAGTGTGTCTGAGAGAGAGAGAGTGTGTGAGTGTGTCTGAGAGAGAGAGAGAGTGTGTGAGTGTGTCTGAGAGAGAGAGTGTGTCTGAGAGAGACACCAACTGCGCACTGCAACTGTTAGGTATGTATATACAACTTTGTTTTTACTTTGGGTGCCGCGGAAAAATCCTGATCGCCTTGGGGAGCCTTGAAAAAATCCTGATCGCCTTGGGGAGCCTTGAGAGGAAAAAGTTTGGGAACCACTGGGTTATACTAAGGAGTGGGGGGGTATCTATCACTCTTTATCAGAAATATCGCTCTATGAGCAGATAGTTTTCATCCACTTAAGCTGGTGCAGGGTTTACCTATTTCACAAGTACTCGTGGGTAATGCAGATCTGCAGTGACCCTATGGATTGTGAAAAATAACTTTGTGATATCATGTGATAATACATTTAGTGAAAGGGGATATAGTCAGAGCACTTTAGAACAGATTTGTAAAGGGCCAGATTATCCACTAGAACTAAGATTCAAAAACAGCAGATTCTTCCTTATTGAAGAGGATAAAGAACTCACTCCAAAAATTAAAAAAGGCGCAGTTGATAGTTTACAAGAAGAATACCAATTTGTGGAATTTATTGGTACAAGCAGACTCTGTGTATTAATACTGTACAGACAGATTAGAATCCCTTTTCGCAAAAGAAGGGATGTTTTACATGTACAAATTGTGGTGTCAGTAATGCACTTATACAGGGTAGTAACTTTTTTCATGCATATAGTGACAAGTTATATATAACCATATCCATTACATTTATTTTTTAAAGTGCCCAAGCAGTAAGATTTACAGTGGCGGCTGATCTGAGTTTAAGACGGCTAGATCCGCGGCTCTCAGATTATCCCGGGTAGGTGCGTTTTTTTGTCGTTTTCGCCCGGAGTGAACTGCGTTATTTTCGCACTCGTTAGCATTTTATTCTCGCTGTCTACAATACTGCAATGTCGTATAGAAACTCAGGGGGGCGTTTGCGAGCTGTTGTCTTGGAAGTCTAATACCTTCGCGGTTCAACCTACGTCAGTACACAGTCTATGTGTGCGCGCGCAGTAATTGTAAATTTGCATATTTAAAGTATACATGCATTTGCAGTGCTGTGCTGCTATACGGTATGTCTCATTTGAAAATTGTTGAAACGCATAGGTGTTTACAGTACTGTAACAGTGTCACATTTCGGCATATACAGCGCTCTCCCCTCGCTCCGGATAATTAACTGCACTGCAGGGTATTTCAACTTCTTATCTTCTGTGCAATGCAGTACATCTCTCCCACACCATTCCTTTGAATGTGTGTCTGGTTTCAATCCCATTCCTGCTTGACAGCAGGAATTTACTGTGCATGTGCCTGTAACTTCGCCCACCACTACTTGCTTGCCTAAGTGAGTGACCAAAAAAAAAATTAAACATTAAAAAAAAAAAATTCTTGTAATTTTTTTTTCTCCACAAGCCTGCAAAAACCATCTTACTGTATTACGATATTCAATCTGCTCTGCAGCTTTTGACTGGGACCCTGTGCGTTTGACTGCAAATGGTTGATTTGTGTGCTTTTTATGTACTGTATTTGGGGGTGTATTATTATGATGAACTGCCTTTTGAAATTAAAGTATGTCTTTAGCTTTGAACTTCATGCAGCTGTACCCTGTAGCCCCCTCCCCCACGAACGCTAGTTCAAGGATTTTAAATTCCACAGAGTCGTTAATTTTCTGAATCTTGCCATTGTGTTCTTAATCCGTCCATAGCCAAGCTACAAAGCCTAACTGCGCCTGGGTGTAATCCTTTTAGAGATGGGAGCTAGCTGCTTACTGCGCATGAGTCACCCAACCCCCCCCTCTCCACAGAGTCGTTAATTTACTGAATCTTGCCATTGTGTTCTGAATCCGTCCATAGCCGAGCTACAAAAGCCTCACTGCGCCAGCGTGTAATTCTCTTTGAGATGGGAATTTTGAGGCTTTGTTTACGGCAGCGCTTTGGAAAATCCCTTCTCGAATTTGATTTGCACAGAGCACCTCTCTGTGCGCCTGTGTGTAATCCTCTTTCGGATGGGAGCTAGTTTACTCCTGCTCATGCGCCTGTAACTTCACCCACCACTGCTTGCTTGAGTGCCCCCCCAAAAATTTTTAATTTTGATTTTTTAACTGTTATTTTATCCACAAGCCTGCAAAAACAAGCTTGATATTACGATATTAAATCTATGCGTTTGCCTGCACATGGTTGATTTGTGTGCTTTTTATGTACTGTATTTGGGGGTGTAGGGATCAAATTACAGTATTATGATGAACTGCCTTTTGAAATTACTGTACTCTACAGTACAGTATGTTATTTCTTTGAACTGCTGCACAACTAATCCTTCATCCCTCCCCCACGCACACACAAACTCTTATCGACAGACACCTCCACAGAGTCATTCATTTTCTGAAGTTAGTCAATGTGTTTTTAATCCATCCCTAGCCGAGCGTCAATCACCTCACTGCGCCTGCGTGTACTCTAATCCTTTTAGAGATGGGAGCTTGCTGCTTACTGCGCATGAGTCACCCAACCCCCTCTCTCCACAGAGTCATTAATTTTCTGAATATTGCCATTGTGTTCTTAATCCGTCCATAGACGAGCTACAAAAACTCAGTGCGCCTGCGTGTAATCACCCCACCCCCCACCCCCCACCCCCCAACACTTTGAGGCTTTGTTTACGGTAATGCTTTGGAAAATCCCTTCTCGATTTTGAAATGTAAATCCGATTTGCACAGCATTGTGAGAATTGAGAGTTAAAAAAACCATTAACAGATTCATGTTGTTTTGTCATTCATTCTTATTCATTGGTGTACTGTAGGGGTGGGGGGGGTTGTGGTTGTTGTAAATGATTATGACTAGCAGGAATGTGAATAAATATTTATTTTATTTTATCAAGAACCAAAAAATAAAAATATAAAAATAATCATGAATAATATATAATGCAGTTTTTATTAAGTTCTTTTGGCAGATTGAAATTGGATAAACATTTAGAAAACATTTGTAAAACATGGGGAAACATGAATAATGCACATTTATAAGAATATTATTTAATAATCCGTCTTTATCTTGTTCCTCATTCTGTGTACAGTACAGTAGATCATTGAGAGAGGAGAGGTTTTGTGTACATCATTACTGCTGTTTATATACTGTACATTTGACTGTACAAACAGGTTAGACTGGACACAACACCCCACCTCCCCCCAGACCACCTTTTTTTCCTGAAACGACAAGAAAACAAAAAATTAGTGCAGTTATGTGCGTACTGTATTATGGCATTGTGTGATGTGTAGTACTACTGTAGATGGCTGGTGCTGCTTTCTCTGGTAAGAAAAAGAATGAGCAGTTAGTAGGCAGTTACTGTAGTACTGTCAAACTAGTCTATAATGGAACTACTGTATACTCTGACTACTGTTAAATACTATGTACTGTAACCTGATGGCTGGTGCTGCTCTCTCTGTAAAGAAAAAACTGTAACTACTCTGACTATTGGGAAAGAAAAAACCTGTGCCATACTTACCTGTATCATACTGTACTTACAATACTACAGCACAGTACTACTTTCCTGATGCTTGCCCATTACGCGTGATCACAATGGGCAACACAGTGGCAATATGGTCTATATATTTATTGCAGCAGTCCACGGTGAGTACATCGTTCCAAAAACTCATTATGCCTTTCAACAACTCATCCTTTTTGGAGGGTTTCGCCACTTTCTGGATATGGTCCTCCAGCTGATGCCAGACCATTTCGATCGGATTGAAGTCTGGCGATCTGCCATTGAAAAAAAGGACAATTAGTTTAAGAGATATAGTACACTGTAAAAACTGTGGGAAACAAATGAGACACGGTTACCGCACTTACTCCGCTGGCGTCTTCACCCAGTTGATACCGCGCTCAAGGATATGCGCTGTTGACGCGATGTGCTTCGGATCGTTGTCCTGGTAGAAGCGGTGACCATTCGGGAACTCGCTTGTGATGTATTGCACTATCTCAGGGACAATGTTGTCTTGGAAGAAAGCTTTATTCATGATTCCTATAGCAAGAAAAGAAAAGTGCTCAAAAAACTGCACAATAGTACAGTGCATACAGAAAGGCTACACTAGTAATGTACAGTGCATAAGGCTACGTTATATTTGATATATTTTACCTTCAAAGATGACAATGCATCCTGGTCCACGCCTAGAGATGGCACCCCACACATGCAGCTTCACGGGGTGTTTTGGCCGCGGCTTCAAAGATATGCGGCCTTTTTTGTGGAATGCAAAGCTTGCAAATCTCTCCAGCGACACAGTAGACTCATCAGTGAAGATGCAATCCTGGAAAGTTTCCCCACTGTCGATCCATGCCTTGGCCTGGACCACTGTTTTGATTTTGTTTGCGTCCCTTATCATGGGGTATGCTCTGTAATGACAAGGAATAAATAATTTTAGCGGTACAGTACAGTTTCCTAAACAACATTTTTACCTCCTGTACTGTCCAGTACTAACCTCACACGTCCATATTTCCATCCAATGCTGCGTCTCATCTTCATTATGCTGGTCTCGGATACAGCGAGATTGTGATTTTCCTGCAGAGTGTATTTGACCCTTAATGCACTCCTCTCATCATTCTCCTCACTTATTTTGTCCACCAGAAGAGTTGTCTCCCTACAATGTAAAGAAAAACATTCCGGTAAGTAAAAATATTAGAGACAGTAGATCAAGAGGATACAATATATTGTTCTATTAATATGCAGCAATATAAAACTGTTGAAATATAAATATACAAAATATATATACTGTTGTAATATAAATATACAAAATATATATACTGTTGAAATATAAATATACAAAATATATATACTGTTGTAATATAAATATACAAACATATATATACAGTTGTAATATAAATATACAAAATATATATACTGTTGTAATATAAACATAAATATACAAAATATATACACTGTTGTAATATAAATATACAAAATAAATATACTGTTGTAATATAAATATACAAAATATATATACTGTTGTAATATAAATATAAATATACAAAATATATACACTGTTGTAAAATAAATATAAATATACAAAATATATATACTGTTGTAATATAAATATACAAAATATATATATACTGTTGTAATATAAATATAAATATACAAAATATATATACTGTTGTAATATAAATATAAATATACAAAATATATACACTGTTGTAATATAAATATACAAAATATATATACTGTTGTAATATAAATATAAATATACAAAATATATATACTGTTGTAATATAAATATACAAAATATATATAATCCTAAACGCTGCTGCCAGAATCACTCTACTCTTTCCGAGATCTGTCTCAGCATCTCCCCTCATGAAATCCCTCTCCTGGCTTCCGATCAAATCCCGCATCTCACACTCCATTCTTCTCCTCACTTTTAAAGCTTTACACTCTTCTGCCCCTCCTTACATCTCAGCCCTAATTTCTCGCTATGCACCATTCCGACTCTTGCGTTCTGCTCAAGGATGTCTTCTTTCTACCCCCTTTTTATCTAAAGCCCTCTCCCGCCTTAAACCTTTTTCACTGACTGCCCCACACCTCTGGAATGCCCTTCCCCTCAGTACCCGACTAGCACCCTCTCTATCCACCTTTAAGACCCACCTTAAGACACACTTGCTTAAAGAAGCATACGAATAGCACTGTGAACATTCTGAACACATGATACATAAAGCTTGGCCCCCTGCAGACGCACTTACCAGAACTCCCTCCTACTGTCTCTGTACGTTCTCCCTACCTACCAATTAGATTGTAAGCTCCTTGGGGCAGGGACTCCTCTTCCTTAATGTTATGTTTATGTCTAAAGCACTTATTCCCATGATCTGTTATTTATATTATCTGTTATTTATTCGATTACCACATGTAGTACTACTGTGAAGCGCTATGTACATTAATGGCACTATATAAATAAAGACATACAATACAATACAAATACTGTTAATATTCATACTGTAAGTTTCCCCATCACATTTTTTTAATTTTAAGGATTTCATAATGTTCCTTGCATGGTTTTTTGTAGCCAATTTTTCTTTTTCGTTCCTTCATCACGCGGCCACAAGATGGCCACTTTTGATGTAAAGCAGGCCTGCACAACATACGGCCCGTGAGCCGCATGCGGCCCGCCTGGCCTCTCTGTGCGGCCCGCGATGACTCCGGCCGGGCACCAGTTAATTAAATAAATAAAATTAAAAAAAAAAAGTTTTAAAAAAATGGCGGCGATTCCCGCGATTCACTCCCCCCCGGGTTTTGCGGTGCGCGAGTCGGCGGCGGTGCGCGGGGGCAGCAGCGTGAAGAGGATGCGGCAGCCGTGAGTATTTTTTTTTTCAATAGCAGGTCAGAGCATGCCGGGGGCGGGGCTTAGTACCGGGGAGGATGTGCTGAGCTAAGGTGTGTGTGTGTGTGTGTCTCTCTGTAACGGGCTGCAGGGGGTTGGGGGTGGGAGTGAAAAACGGGCTGCAGGGGGTGGGGTGGGTGGTGGGAGTGAAAAACGGGCTGCAGGGGGTGGGGTGGGTGGTGGGAGGGGGGGAGAGCGAGTGAGGGCAAGGGGGAGAGCCACCGATGTGAGGTGCAAGGGGGGTGTGATGTGAGTGCTGTGCAGGGGGGTATTGTGTGTTTGATGTGGAGGGGGAGTATTATGTGTATGGGTGAGGGGGAGAGATGGGGGTATGAGAGATAGATGGGGAGTATCGCAAAGGTTGATAGTGAGGGGTTCTGGGGGAGATATGAGGATGATGATGAAGGGTGCTGGGGGAGATATGAGGATGATGATGAGGGGTGCTGGTGGAGATATGATGATGATGATGATGTGCTGGAGGAGAGATGATGATGATGGTGATGATGATGATGATTTTACCTGTGCGGCCCAATTTTTTTTCCTTGGAGCAGTTCGGCCCTTCACACTTTACGAGTTGTGCAGACCTGATGTAAAGGGTCATGCCTGAATTTAGGGCCATGTGACCTGCAAATTGACGTGTAATGTTTGGCTACCTTTTTTGTGTGTGTGTGTGCAAATGTTTAACATTTTCAGCACATTTTTCCGTTAATTGTACCTGGTTCACAAATTTCACCGATATCTGGTCAACAGCACCTGCATTCTGCCAGCTTCAATCGGTGCAAGCTTGCTTCACTATATTGAAACAATCTTTGATTCATCTGAATATATTATTGTCTCGCACAACACTACCTAAATTGCTGACAAAAGTGGAGCAAAACTGACACAATGACGCATTGATGCTAGTGAGGAAGTCAAAACAGTGCAATTTGCATCGTTTTGAGAGTGATGCTGTAATTTGTCACTCTTGATAAATAACATCCAGTGTTTTATAGTTGTTTAATTTCCCACAATATCAGATATTCAATTTCGATAGTGATATTGACAGTAAAAGATAGGATATGCGCATAAATATGCTTCACATACAGTACATATGATACTTACAACTAAGGCCGTGCCTATAGTGACGTCGATGGAGACACGGCGGGTGATGTTTTGCCGGGCGGCGGGGTCGCGGAATTCAGGCAATTTGATTTGTTCAAGGGCCGTCACGTGACGCGACAGTCCTTGAAAAATCAAATTTTGCCGGCTTCCAGTTTCCGTGACGGCTTTGTCGCTCCGTCGCCGTCGCGCGCACTATAAGTGCACGCGGCAGTGGCAATGTATTTGTTTTCGGGCGACGTCGCATCGCCGTCGCCGGCACTACAGTATAAGCGCGGCCTAACAATTTGTTCCATCTTAAAAGGAAGGTATAAGAAGAAGAATATTTGCATTTGCATCAGACTATTATCGGAGTAAAAACATATCATACAATATAATGTCAACATCAATACAATCAAAAACTATAATTACACCCAATGTTACATTTGTTAGCAGATGGTCCTTTTGTATGTATGTTTTTTCTTGTGCATAGAAATGCATTTTGGGGGATCTAATTAAGCTTCCACAAAACTCAAACTGGGTAATTACTATCATTATCCCCTTTTCAAATAAATCTGAAGTCTAAACTGCAATTACAAGTTCTAATC
>WSYH01006167.1:0-39733 GCA_036426205.1 Ascaphus truei
TCTCTGGGACTACTACAGGGGGCTTCATTCGCTGCGCATGCGCGTCACGCAGACCACCACGCCGACAAGCGTGTGGAGCTGAAAACGCAGCACAGCCCAAGAATACAGCCCCAGCGCGCGGGGTTTGTTACTAGAGACTGGAACCACCCCCCTTTTCATCCCACCTGTTGCCCTACCATAGAAGTTACGATCGTGAACAGGACCAT
The DNA here is from genome assembly GCA_036426205.1 of Ascaphus truei. Lineage (NCBI taxonomy): Eukaryota > Metazoa > Chordata > Amphibia > Anura > Ascaphidae > Ascaphus > Ascaphus truei. The sequence continues at coordinate 207 of WSYH01006167.1, forward strand.
TAAAGTTTTTATACATGTAAGTGTTTACTATTACTTTTATTTGTTTGAAATACACATTATATCTCAATCTTTTTGCGCTTTTGTGTTTTTTTTTCCTTTTTCTTGGGACTTGGTATCGCTGTTGGAGTTTCCTGCTGGGATCCACATTGGAGGTGGGGGAAGACACCTTCAACATCAAGAGCTGCAAAAGATTTGAGAGGAACCACCATTCCAGCTTCCTAAAGAGCAAGAGCGCGGACTGGACATTTTTTCTAAACCACTTTGCAGCCTGAAATCTGAAATGTACTTTCTAATCTCTACTGTAGGTAATAAAAAATTAACACATTAATTAAAATTACATAAATAATGAAGACATTAAAATTAAATAAATAATTGACTAAAATTAAATTAAAAAAATGAAGGCATTAATTAAAATTAAGACATTTTAAAAATGTTACATACCTCATTCCTGACCTTGTGGCTTGTGTATATAATATTACAATTTGCAGACTAAATAGGGGAAATAGGGTTGTGTGTTATAAATATATGTTGCTACTCACAGTACTTATTAGCTCTGATAGGAGGTGGATTAAGAAGATAGACTAGACCAGTGATTCCCAACCTTTTTTGTTTGGAGGAACCCTTGAAGTATTTCGAAATTTTTTGGGGAACCCCTATCTGACTGACACATATTAGGCCGCGCTAATAGTGCTGGCGACGTCGTGTCAAAAATATGTATTGACCCTGATGTGTGCCCTTATAGTAGGAGCGACAGGACGGCGCGGCGGCTTGGTCGCAATTGCTGGAAGTCACTTCAATTTGATTTTTCCAGCGACCACAGCATGACATCAGCGTTGCCGGCACTATAAGCGCGGCCTTAGCCGCGCTCATAGGCTGCGCTCATAGTGGCTGCGCTCATAGTGCTGCGCTCATAGTGCCGGCAATGCGACGTCGCGGCAAAACAAGGCTGCGCTCATAGTGCCGGCGATGCGATGTCGCGGCAAAACAAATGTATTGCCGCCGTCGCGTGTGCTTATAGTAAGCGCGACGCAGCGACGGGAGTGGCGCAAATTTCCGAAGCCGGTCAAATTTGATTTTTCAGAGGCTATCACCACATGTGACAGCCTCTGAACCAATCAAAGACCTGGTCGCCGGAAAGCGAATGACAACTTTCGCTAGTGGCGACGGGTGACATCATCCGTCGCGTGCACTATAAGCGTGGCCTTAGGTTAATTTCACACCTCACGAGCCCCCTCTATTTCACACCCTCTACCCATGAATTTATCTCCCCTCCGTCTCACTCACTCTTCCACCCTCCCCCCTGTCTTACTCCCTCTTTTCCTCACTCACTACCCCTCTATCCTCACTCGCTCCTACCTTCCATCAATAACCCCACTCTGCTCACTCAATCCCCCCACAAAATACATACCAAAAAACCCCACCCCGCAAAACATAATAAAAATACCTGCCCCCATCAAACATTTTAAAAAGACCCCTGCTGCCCCAATACATTTTTTTTTAAATCTCCCATCTCCCCCTTTCCCCCTTGCTTCTCCCACCTCTCCCTTTCCCCCCTTACCTCTCCCATCTCTACCTTTCCCCCCTTGCCACTCCCATCTCTCCCTTCCCCCCTGCCTCTCCCATCTCTCCCTTCCCCCCCTCGCCTCTCCCACCTCTCCCTTCCCCCCACGCCTCTCCCACCTCTCCCTTCCCCCCTGCCATCTCCCATTCTTGCGCTTCCCCCTGCATCTCCCATCTCTGTTCCCCATCCCCTGCATTCTTCATCTCTGCCCCCCCTTGCATCTCCCAATCTCTGCCACCCCTGCCACCTCATCCCATCTTGCCCCCCTGCATTCTCCATCTTGCCCCCAGCTGATCTCACCATCTGCCCCCCCGCATCTCATCTCGCCCCCCCCTGTATTCCCATCTCTGCCCACCCGATCTCCATCTCTGCCCCCCCCCCGCATCTCGAATCTCTTGCCCCCCCCATTCCAATCTCTGCCCCTCCATGCATCTCCATCTTCCCCCCACCCCTGCATCTTCCATCTCCCCCATTATCCTACCATCAGTCGGCGGCCGCAGGTCGGCGGAGAAGGCGGTGATTCGGCGGAGGAGGCGGCACTGTCTGTGGCACGTGCTCACCAGCAGTTAGAACGAGGAGGTGCCGCACTGCTAGCGAGCGGTGTGAGAGGGATCTGGGGGGGGGAGGGGGAACGACTGGGTGCCAGAGGGAGGGGGTGCCGGGGTGAGGGAGAGCTCAGAGCCGGGGACCGGGTGCCAGAGGGAGGGAGAGCCGGGGACCAGGTGCCAGAGGAAGGTAGAGACGGGGACCTGGTGCCAGAGGGAGGGAGAGCTGGGGACCAGGTGCTAGAGGGAGGGAGAGCCGGCGACCGGGTGCCAGATTGAGGTAGAGCCGGGGACCGGGTGCCAGAGGGAGGGACGGCTGAAGAGCCAGGGAGCCGAGGTGCCGGGGGAGGGAAGACGGGGGGGAGCGGGAAGGCAGGGGAGAGCGGGAAGGCAGGGGAGAGCGGGAAGGCAGGGGAGAGTGGGAAGCCAAGTTGCCGCCCTTGCGACATTTGACAAAGCCCCGCCCCCGGCATCCCATCCAATCCCCTGCAGCCCTGCATTCTAAAGCCCCGCCCCCTAGCATCCCATCCAATCCCCTGGGCCCTGCATTCTAAAGCACCGCCCCCGGCATCCCGTCCAAACCCCTGTGGCCCTGCATGTTTAACTAAAGAAGCCCAACCCCCCGGCAGTCAAAATACTTACCCGCTGCTGCCGCCGCATCCTCCTCGCTGCCGCCGACTCGAGCAGTGCCCGCCGACAAAAAAAAACGGGACCAGGGAGAAAACCCGGGACATTACCGGTTCGCACCGGCAACCGGGACAGAAGAGAAAAAAACGGGACTGTCCCGGCAAAAACAGGACGCCGGGTAACCCTATCTAAACCGCACCAGGCATATTATATAAAATACCTCACCGTAAAGTATGCATATGGTTTTCTTTGACAAGTCTGGTACTGTTTGTTGGCATTGACATTATCCCAGTTCTGCAGTCAAGGGACATTGCTACATAGTCCCACTGAACATTAGCTTCACTTGTAATACTGTACATAGCGAACACTTTCATTTTAAGCCAAGAATCATTTAAGACAAATACCAATACCAGGGCATAAAACAGCACCATATATATAGCAAAGAAAAGGATATAAAGAAAATACAATTCTTTATTTTTTGTAAGTTACCCTCCTGAACACTCGATAATAGGACTAAAGGGGGTTCTTTACTAAACTCTCCCAGATGCAAAATGGGGCCAAAGTTAATGCAAAAAAATTGCACCAGGTTTATCAAATGAAAAACTTCCAAAGCTTTCAATGTGATTCCTTTACTTTGATGAATATGGCTCTGTTTCTTGCACTGGTTTTGCCTACTTTTGCAGCTGGGAAACATTACTAAATAGGCCCCAAAGTGTGATAAGGCTCAGTAGCGTTTAGCATTTTGTACTCATGTCTTCCAGAATGCAAAACTGGGCCAAAATCATAGCAAAAAAGAGCATTGTAGGAAAATAATCTAGCTGAAAGCAATTCTGGTAAAATTATTTTGCCCTGGTTTTGCCATAGTATTGCAGTCTGAAGACTTTAGTCCCTGTTAGCAGCTTTTGGCCATAGTGAAAAAAATCAGTTGCACGTAAAGTGAACAGTGGAATTTACCAAAGCAAATTTACCACACAAAAAATTAAATACTGTAATGAGAGGATTTGTTTTCTGATGTTACATCTCTTGATTCATATCTTAATCAAAATGGTGACAACCGCCACAAAATAAAACTCATAAAAGTATCTGTAGCATTAAAAAAGATATCAAGGATAACTTGCTGTATTTATTACATAATGGGATATTTGTCCTTAATACAAGGACAGACTTAAAGGCCATAGGAAGAGGAGGGGGGGGGGGAAGAAGAGACTAATAATCTATGTTTCACAAATATTTTATTATAGAAAAGGATTTAAAATAAAAATAAAAAGTATGCATCTCAGTTGCATCTGCATTTGTAACAATGCTTAGATGATCTCATTCTTCATCTAATTTGTCTACTATATACTTCCATGCCGGAGAAGCCAGCAATGTTACAGACCCAACTAAGGGCCGTTGTATAGTGTGTGCGGGTGCGCGTGGCGCGTGCCTGTGCGAACACGCGTGCACGCGACACACACTTTTTGTGTGTATGCTGTGAGCGAGTGAGGTACTGTATGTATGTATATGTGTGTGGGTGTGTCTATGTGTATGAATGTGTGTGTGTTATAAATAAGTTTTGAAATAAATAAATACTTTAATAAATTGTTTATTAACATTCTACATACACACACACACACATACATACATACATACACACATTTCAGCGGCGGTAGCAGCGCAAATTCTTTATTTTCCTCATCTTCCACTGTCGGCCGGTTCCACACTCACGGCCATGAGCGCGCTGCATCATTATAGAAAGGCTGACTAACCTCAGCCATCTATAACTGCCACGTGCGCGCACGGCGTAGCAAGCGTACGCAGTATAGAACAGCCCTAATAGGTAATACAGCTGTAGCAGGCATTATTGTCCCCGCTGACACAGGCAGGTGGGTGCAATAACATGTTAGCCCCATCCCTTTCTTTGCATACATCTCATCCATTTAGAATAGCTACTGCTCCCGCTAGCGCGTTGTGTGTGTCCCGCTGCACCACGTCAACGGGAACAATAATAACCCCAAAATATTACAAACAATTATTTCCTTATTAAACAAATATTTGATGTATTGTAAAACAGTAGCACTGCATACTATACGTAATCTAATTCTCAATAGATCACCTTTTATTTTATTTTTTTACAATGGGAAATATATGGCAATAGAAAAGGGACACTAAATATATATAAAATAAATGGAACAAGGAAAAATAAAAAAAAACAGCATGACTTATTAAAGAATGTATAATCAATGAATGACAGAATACTAAAATGTTTGGGGGTTATTTATCAAGGTCTCTGTTTTCTACTAATAGATGATGATTGTATTTCTATTATACACAGTACATTATAAACGCCCCAATGCAAAACCAAGACACTGGGAAACTTGAGTATTGAATGATATAATTGCCTAAAGGTACTACAATTTTCTACAGTAGTGAATGAAGTACCAATAAATATTCGAAAAAATGTGTTAAAATACAACAAACCGCCTAGTGCAGAACAAACAAAAGTCAGGGCGCGGTAACATTATTTTTCAAAATGCAGATTGTTGCATTATTTTAAACACAGTGGGGGTTTTGAATCAAGTCTCCCGACTGCAAAATCTGGGCAAAAACAGTAGCAAAAAAAAAACTGTAGCAGATTTGTCAAAGATTTCATTAACAAGTTATATTTTTTTTTGTTCCAGTTTTGCACTGATTTTGTAGCTGCAAGATACATAACCCACAATGAGAAAACAAATTCTCTATTTGCAGTATAATAAGCACAGTAGCTTTGTGAAATTGGGGCCTAAAGTATATTTTGTGGCACTCTATGAAATAGTCATCTTAATTTATTGTCTGGGATAATTACATATAGTTACTCTTCTATCATATCAGATTTTTTAACATTATTTGTTAAAGTAATATACCCAGTGCAATGTACATGCTAAAATATTACTGTGATTACCCTCCCTTTTAAAGAATTAATGTTGGGGTCTTACCTGCCATTCTTAGTGACTATCATCTCATTGGTGAGCTCTTTGAATCTCATCCACAGCTCATTCTCCTCCAAGGTAACCTTAAGTTCTCTCTCTGTGGGGTCTCCCTTCTCACTGCCAGCCTGGAGATCATTTTCCACAGCACTGAGAAGATGATCTACCCTATACTGTAGGTTCTTGCCACAGCTTTCGGTTGCACTTAAACTCATCCTTCAACTCTCCTCTCAAGAAGTTTTCTTCCACCAAAAAGAAGTCAAACACTTTTAGCAGCTCCACAAAGGATACACTTCGTTTTAAAATGTATTTGATTTTAAGACATACAAATAGTAAATCCACTTGAACTTAGCAGCAAAAGTTTCACTGACCAAGACTCGCTTGATTAGTCTTCAAATAAATAGGCATGGACATGATGTGATGACATCACTAGTAGTTTAGGGAGAGGGGTGATTGGTTAAACTTCTCTTTGATGTTGGTCAGCAAGGAGCCTGATTGGTATAGCCTAAACATTGCATAGAACATTGTGATAGTCTTCTGAAGTTAATTGCTAGTCAGATTAAACAAAACGACATTATGTAAATCTCCAAATGTTTACAGTACATCTATATCAAAGACCAGTGCTGCAGTGAGGAAATTGTGTCAGAGCCTTCCATAACCTGTCTTAAATTAAATAACATCCATTAGGGATTGACACCTAGCCAAATTATAATATGAAATCCCCATTTTTCTTTAAAATTCTACATTTTAAAATGATACGCAAAAAAATAAATGAAAGAAAAAAATAAATTAAAAAAACACGATTGCCACTGATGTTAAATGTATTTGTATGTCTATTTGTATTTAAATAGCACCAGCAATATACACATCACTATACAAATAGACATTACAATATAGGGAAATATAAAACAATAAGTGAATCAAACATTAAAGCACAATAGAAAAAAGATTGCCTGCCTCAGACACCTAATACTGTACTCTAAGAAAAATATTTTAACAAATAATGAGAAAATGTTCAGTAAACAGTCATTTTTATTCATTTAAATATATTTTTACCTTTTTTTCAGTGGATGACTGCATCCATCTATTCATTTCCTCTATTCAATATTTGTATTTCTTGGATGAGTTCCCCCCAATTATTTTCTTTTTCTAAATTACTCATAGCTAAAATGTAAATGTAGTGTTATAGAAAATATGTCTCATTTAAACAGTGAATCTATCATGTATCACAATATTTAGCATAACAATTTCTTACTCTCACTCTCATAATAGGTGTGTGAGAATAGGTTTCTTGGCAGTGTCTCCCTTGTATGTTGTTGGGGGTAGTTTATTACTTTTCTGTGAGAATCTGGATGGAAGGAGAAAGGTGACAATGGGCAGGAAATAGTTCAATGGGATCTCTTTAAACATTCCCAGGCTTTTTACACAGGAGCAGGAGATAAAAGGCAATGTAGTGTAAAATCTACGATTTTGTTTTCCATGTGAAACTATTGCTATAGAAGGAATTATTCTGTGTAAGGAAAAACAGTTATTTTTACCATGTTGCTTATATGCATTATCAATAATTGTTGCTGGTTAAGAAATCTACGTAGTTACCAATATGCTGTATAAAACTAATGTGTATATATGTGTGTGTGTATATATGTATATATGTGTGTATATATATATATATATATATATATATATCCAATAAAGAATATCACTTGACTTGATAGCATATTCTTATACTGTATATTGTGTGCGGCCGTGCGCGTGCCTGTACTAAGGTGCGTGCACGTGCCACATACGTTTTGTGTGTATATTGTGCGCGAGTGAGGTACTGCATGTATGTGTATGTATGTGTATGTATATGTGTGTGTGAGTGTATGTATGTGTAATTTATTTATTAACATTGTTCAGACACACACACATACACACACACATATTTACATACATATGCATGCATTCATATATACACACACACACATTTACATAAATTTCAGTGCCGGTAGCGGCGCAAAATCATTCTATTCCTGTCTTCCCCGCTGTCGGCCGGATGCACACTCACTGCCGTGTGCGCATGCGGCCCTTGTATAGAAGGGTTGACTAACCTCAGCCAATTATAAGTGCCGCGCGCGCGCACGGCAAAGCGCGCACGGACACTATATAACATCCCTAAAACAGGTCTGCAACCCTGCCTTTCAACCATTATCACCAAGCATACAGTGCTCCCACTGCAGCAAGGGATTCTGGGAAATGAATGGAAATGAGCACAGTGTTTTTGCCTGGAATATCCATTCACATGGAGCCCATAATATATATATATATATATATGTGTTGTGTGTGTGGTGTGTGGGTGTGGTGTGTGTGTGTGTGTGTTGGTGTTGTGTGGTGCGTTGTGTGTGTGTGTGTGTGGTGTGTGTTTAAAAGGTTTTGGCACATACCACAAATGTTGCTTCTTTACTTGTTTATATGTTGTATCAATATCACATAATATAGTGTGTTGTGGTGTGTGTGTGTGGTGTGTGGGTGTGTGTGTGTGTGTGTGTGTTGGTGGTGTTGTTGTGTGTGTGTGTTGTGTGTGGTGTGTGTGTGTGTGTGTGTGTGTGTGTGTGTGTGTGCTGTGCGTAGGGTGTGTGTGTGTGCATCTATGCATTTTTTTTTGTCTTCTTCCACAGTAAAATTAATTTAGTACTTATATGTGTAAGAAATATAAAAATAAAAATGCTGAATATTGCTTAGTATAATCTGATTTTACAAAAACCTTTTTGGTCGGTTGCACCTTTGCTATTTAAGTAGCCATCAGATTTGTGTATACTGATAGGATCTGTGGCATTAGCCTCAATAGTTTGCACTCTGTTAAATATCACCTTGTAACAATTATTTGGCACATCTAGTGCATACTAAAATTGCCAGTGTCATTTATTTATGTTAAAGTCTTTCTGCTCAAAAACTAGGGCAACACCTGTAAACAAAAAACAGATTTTTCATAGAAAAATATGCTACTTTATGCTGTACATTTTCTTGATTAAAACCAGTGCTATTTTGTACCACTATTTTGTTCACCATTTTCCATTCTGTGTAGTCCCATTAGTTCTGAGTACCCCTAAAATAAATCCTACTTCTAAATCCCTTGTTTTTTGTACAACTTGCTTTTGATTTGCCTGTCTCGTTCCCTGTCATTAAGAAATTCTCCAGTAATTTTTTATAGTGATCTTAAATCTTTTATTTGTGCCCTCTTAAGGTGCGATTTTCCAAAAACTGCACTATAACTTAACCCTAATCACTCCAACTATGGAAAAGTTGCTATTTTACACTGTACTCTTTCATCAATGTATTACTAGACTTTAATATAATCTGTTGATGTTGTATGGTGTATATTATTATTTAATTTGCAGTTAGACTTTTTGATCTAAATCTGCAATATATTGAAATGCATAACACATTATGAAAAACAAATACAAATTGGAAGAGGAAGTGTTACATGTGAGATTATTTTAACTTTTTTTTCACCACAAAATATGTACGTCAGCAGGACTAGGGTTTTGAGGATATGTATTAGAAGAACACTATTCGAGTATTCAGACAACAGACTTAGATATATTCAGCGAGTAGTCTGCATCTAAATACATGAGGTACACAATTAACTTAACTCTAAACATTGTTTTACTTTCTCAGAGGCATTCAAAGAAGCATTTTTTTGCAAACCTTTAATACACCACAATCCAACACTTATGGAGCAGACCATTTCAGGAACACAGGACATGCAAACTTTAGGATGTCTGCCTCACAGGAATCCAAATGTCAGAAATCCAATGCAACTTCTTTTAAATGCAGAAAAGCAATGGATCCTAGACCAACACTTTTCAGCCAAGTGTCTTCAGTTCTTATGAATAACAAAGAGCGGAGGAGTCTCAAGAAGCACTACTCCATTTGAAAAACAGTGTCTAATTACAAATAAGGGTTGGACTTCCTTCCTCCTCTTCCACAGTCCTACTTGTTTTACTCCTGTTGTCATTCTACATACTATATGCATTTTCTCTGATACTGTATGGGATAGGATTGCACCTTCAATTTATTGTATGTAACACAGCCCCCCCCCCTCCCATCTGGAAGATTGTTCTACTGGTTACTGCTGTTTGTGGCGTGGTCATAACTGTGAGGGTCCAGGAGAGCTGAGTGGTCCGCGATGGTGTGGGGAACAGGACAGGCTTTTGTAGATCTTCAATGTTCACTCAGGTTGTCAGGGCCTCCAGCTCCAGTGGGCTCTAGGATTTCCAGAGTCAGTCCCCCACTAGGGCAGATTCCATCCATACCCCTACCCAATAGACTGAGAGCTCAGGCAGGGGTATATCAAAATGGATGATTTATAGTAGCAGCCATTGCTTGCAGTACAGCGTAGGCATAAGGATTGGTCTGGGTCCCCAGACCTCTGGATGGTGCCTTAGTTCCCTGGTAGTCTTGAGGCCTATAATCTCTCTTGTACAGTCAGCCCATGAGGGACTGACTGCATGTCTCCAAGCTGGGAGGAGCTGAGCTTCTTGCTTCCAAACCGCAAGGAGGGTGGGAGCTGAACTCCTTATAATTTGGCACTTCCTCTCTGAGACTCCAGAAGGGGAGGGTACAAGGTCTGTACCATAATTGGCTGTACACCCTGAGTCACCACCACGTCAGTCACACAGAGAGTCAGCATAAGGGGGGGGGGTCAATGCGTATCTCTAGGATAGCCTGACATAGCCTGTAGCTATCAGGACTTATATGACAGGAGGCAGAGAGGCAGTCTGGACCAGCCATGGCTATACTCTCCCCTGGGTGGAAAATTCCATGTCCCCACTGGAACTAATTTGATGCACCATCCATCACTCTGGAGCTTGCATGATAATAACAGGTTACTCATATGATGGTACAACATAACCAAAAAACATATATGGACAGAAGGGACCCAAATCAACCACTGATTACAGCGGTGATACTACTTCTTCTAACATGAAGAAGAGGGGTACTACTTGTAATATTTGGGATCAGGCTTTTTGATTACCCGCCCCTCAAAATCCTTTATCCACACAAAATATACCTTAGGAGCACCAGCCTCCTGTCGGACTTCTACCCGGTCCATAAAAATACAGATCCCTATCATCCTTTCCCCCCATGATGGTACATATGAGAGACTCGGTGATTAACTCTTTCATACTGGTTTTGGCAAGCACTGCTTGTTTGAGCCAATCATGCCTATTCTTCTCTATCTCCTGCATGATCGGCTAAGGTACATAGGGGAAATCGTACCTATGAGACTGATGGTACTGTTTCTTATTGCCCTGTCAGCTCGACTAAGCCTTAGTATTTTGTGGCCAGCTCCCTGGTGTGAGGAATCCACTCCTGTCTTTTCTCGTAGCCTTACAGGGTGATGTTGTTCTCACTAAATTCCCTCTTTGCAATCAACAGCAGCTGTGTGGGCTATCACTGCAACTTAGCCTTGTACTCAGTCATTGGAGCAGTGCCCTCACACCCTTCTCCTGGGATTGGCCCGCTGGCCTTTAAGTACTGCATTCCCACAATCACTCTCGGCCGAGCATAATCCTTCTCTGGACGTTACTGTCTCTGCCACAAGCCGCCTAGCTGTTCTCTGGGGTATAACCTCTTACACTACCGACACGTTTATTGCGCATGGCCAGATCCGCAACGGGAGATTTCCCGGCTTGCTAGTGGCCGCCCCTGGCGTGCCGCGCGTCATAGAAGCGCGGTCACGCGTCTTCAGGAGCTGCGCCCCCGCACGCGCGTCCAGGGCTCCCCGAGGGAGCCCTGGTGTCCCGCGAGTGTGGGGGACGGCGGCAGGGGGGTTCCGGGGGACCCGGCGGACCCGGCAGCGGTAGGGAGAGCGCCCCGATCGGAGGGCGCTCTTCCGTGCTTCGGCGCCGCGCCGTCACCCTTGGGCGCGCGCCAGGCTACTGCTGCGGCCAAGAACGGGCAAATGCTCGAATAAACTTGGCCGCAGCAGATTATCGTTAGTAGTTCCTGAGTTTCTGAGGCCTGCTCTGCTACTCTCCACGAGAGGCCTGTGTTTCCTGATTTTCCTGAGGCCTGCTGCTACTCTCCACGCAGAGGCCTGTTCCTGACTCCTGTGCTGAAGCGTTGTTTAGCCAGCACTGGTTCCTGGTCAAAAAACAAAAGAACAAGGCGCACAACGCACATAGTGTAGTATAGTTAAAAATGTGACTTTATGGTTAAAAGTAAATATATCTGCGTACATCAAGTAAGAATAAACAAGCAGTTGGTATATTGGTTTACCACACCAGGAGATGACACTGTGCGACGCCCTCGGATGGATCTCGGCATACAATGGGTCAGGATGGTAAAAGAGCCGCATCCTGTGAGCTGTGTGCTGTGGGGCTTTCTCTACAAGGGACATATCCACACTACCCCTAAACGGAGGACGCTGTAAGGGACAGATGAGACGTGTCCTGACCCATTGTATGCCGAGATCCATCCGAGGGCGTCGCACAGTGTCATCTCCTGGTGTGGTAAACCAATATACCAACTGCTTGTTTATTCTTACTTGATGTACGCAGATATATTTACTTTTAACCATAAAGTCACATTTTTAACTATACTACACTATGTGCGTTGTGCGCCTTGTTCTTTTGTTTTTTGTCTAGTTCCTGGGGTGTCGAGCCACCCCCAAGAAAGGCTGCAGACCCACGATTAGTGCAAGATCCACATTTAAGGTCCACAATATTGTTTGTTTAATCACGGTGCACTGTTCACTTGATATTTGTTGTCCACTAGTTATTAGCTGCGCACTACCACTTTTTTCTACTGGTTCCTGGTACCTGCTGCATTCTCCCCTAGCAGAGGTTACCCTTCGTTTCTTGAGGTCTGCTGCTATTCTCCACGCAGAGGCCTGCTTTGGACTTCTGTGCTGAAGTGTTGGTTTTCCCCGGCGCTGCCCCGTGGTGTACTTCGGCCAGCCTGCTGAGACCAGTGTCATGGGTGGAGCCCGCTCCTCGCGCAGAGGCAACTCCCGCGCTCACGCTCCTAAGCTGAAGCGGGAAACTTCTGACTACCTGTTGCCGAACTCCTGCTTGAATAACGACGATGCTGCCTTCTCCAATCCTGACCTTTCAATGTACGACTACGAACTGCGAACTCCGGATCAGTCTGCGCATAACAGTATGCTCGGCCCCACAAAACCGGACCGCGCCGTGGCAGGTGTTGGTAAATGTTTTACTGAACTTATGTCCCAGGCTGCGGACCAGTCCTTGTTTGAAAAACCATACCTGTTTGAGAGACTGCCTTCGCCTGAAACTGTGGGTATGTGTGAAGGTTTAACCCTTTCGAAAAGACTGATTCGTAATGAACTCCTTACTAAAGCTCAACGCCATAGAGAGATGAAACAGCGCCTGGCTCCCCAACTGTACCCTTCTACTTCCACTGTAGACTGGGAGACTGTGGATCTTGAGGTACTGGCCCAGGCCCGTGATGCGTTTCATACGATTTGACTAGATTTCGACCACTCCATTAGACTACGGGACCCTCTCCTCGCTGCCTATGCACGTTCTAATTACACCCACTTTCCCTTAAGCCCTTTTGCTGAACCCTTGAGGGTTCTTCCCGCACCTCAGGATAGCCCTACTGTCTTTGTGTCTCTACAGCCTAAAGAAGAGTTTACCATGGTCCCTACTGCTGACTCCATTTCCTGTTACACTGACTCTTTGCCTTTACTCCCTAAGGAAGAAGCTGCCACGGTCCCTAGTCTGAGTTAACCTCCCGGGGTTCTGTCCCCGAGTTTATTCCTGTCTTAACCCCTGCTAGTCAGGCCTATGAGCCCCCCTTGGTAAATCCCTGTAGTCCGCCAGTCAAGGACACCTTATTAACTTTAGAGGATGAACCCCTTATGTCCCCAATTTTGGAGACAAGTCTCCCTTCTGGTTCTCTGGTACTATCTGCCTTAACCCCTGTAAATCCTTGCTGCCCTCAGGCTAATGTGTCCTTCTTTGCATCAGAGAATGAACCCCCAAGTCTCACAGCAGGGGTTGCACTGAATGACTTCCCTAATGTTCAAATTGCTGAGCTTTGGATACTCATTACTATAAGTCCCCTGGCTCAGCTAAAACTCTCTGAGCTGCGCCCCCTGAACCTTCGGCAAGAATAGTGGCTCCAGTTAAAAGTATTCAGGAACCGTTTGTTTCCCTAAGCCTGTACGCAGAACCCCACTCCTAGGTATTTCGCTGACCCCGTCTGTCACTCAGAGAGCTGAAATCCCTGCTTCTTAGCAAAGACCCCTTTTCTTGGAATCTATAGTCGTTTCTGATGTCCCAGACACTCCTTCCCAAATACCCACTTCAGAGACCAGCACAGTTGTTGTTGCCCCCCTTGTACGGTCTGTGTTCTCCTCTTCTCAAATCCTAGGGTTAAAAGCGAACAGTGCACAATATTTCCCTTCCCAAGTGACCCCTTCTGAGACCAGCGTATCTGTTGTTGCTCCCTTAGTACAATTACAGTCAGGCCCCTCCTTTTTGGAGGATCAGGTTTTCAAATTTAAAACTCCCTCTACCCCTGATTTTGTAAACCTGCAGTCCCCTCTTACTGTAGTTAAAAGTACTCCAGCAGCCGCTGAGTTAAGCCCTGCCGCTACTAAATCTTCTGTTGTAGAAGCAGCCTTCCCTAGCTCACTTCCGTTTCTCCTATCTGTTATGCCTGTTCCCAATGCTTTTCCTCTGTTCAACAGAGTGTTGCTATTCCTGTCCTTGTCTCTAAGTCTGTCTCCTTGGAACATGTGACAGCTATTAGCCCCCCTTCTACGGCCCCTCAGGCTATCACTTCAGAGATCAGCTTATCTGCCCCTGATCCCTTACTACGCTCAGAGTCTCCCCTTCTAAGGTGGCCCCAGCAACCTTTGGATTAATCTATGCTAAGGTTAGAACTCCTGTGTTTAAGGGTACTTTCTCACACATGGCCAGAAGACCCAGAACTCCCGTGATTTATTCTAAGTCACTTTCCAATGTATCTGATTTTCTCACTAGTGAAACCCAGATACCCACATCACTTACTAACAGTTTCGTTATCAGAATTTTCGCACTAGTAAACACACCTATTTCTGATTTTGTCATGACAAGTACCCCTGTTTGGGCCCTTGCAGTTTTGGATAAGACTCTTTTTTCTTCTAAGGTTTCTGCTATTAAGAGTTTCCCAGGTCCCAACTTACTGCTTATTAACTCTCTAACTTCCCCATTACCCGTCACTGATTCCCAGGCACCAGCTCCTGACGATAGTTCTCCTCCTACCAGTGCCCCTGCAGTGCCAGATGTCCCTGTTACAGACTCTGAGCTTCCTACTCCAGACATTGGCTTCCCCCCCTCCACTGCCCTTGGCACTGCCTGTTTCTTAAGTTCCAGATATTAAATCTCCAGAGTCTATTCTTACTCCCACTCCTATGACAAGTATGATGCCCTTGGAGTTCATTGCAGCATGTAGTCAGCCCCTGCAATTGTTCTAATCTCTGCAAAGACCAGCATACCTTCCCCGGACTCTGGTGCCATATCTGAAGTAACCCTTGCCGCGATCCAAATCCCCAGTGCGGGAGGCAGTTTCTTTTCATTGACCCCCTCGGGTGTCTCTGAAGTACACCAGAATGACTTTAAGTACTGGGTTCCTCTCCCTATTGTCTCTAGAATTTTACACGCTGCCTTGGACTTTGTGATCTCCACTCCCCAGACAATACTATCCCTCACTGAGGGTTCTACAGTATTTGGGAGCTCTACTGCTGATTCCTTCTTTGCCGCTGCAAACTCATGGTTGTCTCTCTCGGAACCTTCTATAGTACCTATTGTTTCCCCTGTGTTGGAAATCCCCTGTTCGTACCCCAAGATTTTGGTCCCTAGACCTGGTTTACCGCTTGCCTTGTCATCTATCATACCTATACCTGGCACTACCCGGAAAATCATTGGAGGAAAGGATCCTCTCAAAATCCTATGTGCAAACTTGACCAAAAACTTTGCCTGCCCGGAGGGTCTCCCTGTTATACCTGATTAATTATCGGTGCCTATTGGCCCACACTCTGGTACGATTACTAGGGACCGGGCACCCAGCTGGGGTCCCTCTGCCGTTCCTATTCTGGAAACGCCTCCTTCTCCACAGCTCTGGATTTACAAGTCATTTCGCGGGACGAGCCCAATACCAAAAATGTCCGTGCCACCACTCTCATATCCTAGAACTGGACTTGCCAATGAACTGCTCATTTTCGGATTCCTTTCCCGCCTAAAGCACTTTAGGAACAATTCATTGTCCCCGAGACCTATGGATGGCCCTGTCTGGCCGCAGTTCTCACCAGGGGGTGGGGGTACGCAAAGGAGTGCCCACGAGTCGCTGGACCACGACTTTACCCCCAATCCTTGACAGTTTAGGAACAATTACTGGGCCCCCTAACTCTATGAGTTGCCATGTTCGCCCGGAGGTCTCGCCTGAGGGGGGGAGGGGGTACTGTGAGGAATCCACTCCTGTCTTTTCTTGTAGCTTTACAGGGTGATGTTGTTCTCACTAAATTCCCTCTTTGCAATCAACAGCAGCTGTGTGGGCTATCACTGCAACCTAGCCTTGTACTCAGTCATTGGAGCAGTGCCCTCACACCCTCCTCCTGGGATTGGCCCGCTGGCCTTTAAGTACTGCATTCCCACAATCCTTCTCGGCCAAGCATAATCCTTCTCTGGACGTTACTGTCTCTGCCACAAGCCGCCTAGCTTGTCTCCTTGTGTACTAACCTCTCTAATTATCGTTAGTAGTTCCTGAGTTCCTGAGGCCTGCTGCTAATCTTCATGCAGAGGCCTGTGTTTTCTGAGTATCCTGAGGCCTGCTGCTAATCTTCATGCAGAGGCCTGTGTTTCCTGAGTATCCTGAGGCCTGCTGCTACTCTCCACGTAGAGGCCTGTGTTTCCTGATTTTCCTGAGGCCTGCTGCTACTCTCCACGCAGAGGCCTGTTCCTGACTCCTGTGCTGAAGCGTTGTTTAGCCAGCACTGGTTCCTGGTACCTGCTGCATTCTCCCCTAGCAGAAGTTACCCTTCGTTTCCTGAGGTCTGCTGCTATTCTCCACGCAGAGGCCTGCTTTGGACTTCTGTTCTGAAGTGTTGGTTTTCCCCGACGCTGCCCCGCGGTGTACTTCGGCCAGACTGCTGTCTCCCCCTGCTGAGACCGGCGTCATGGGCGGAGCCCGCTCCTCACGCAGAGGCCACTCCCGCGCTCACGCTCCTAAGCTAAAGCGGGGAACTTCTGACTACCTGTTGCCGAACTCCTACTTGAATAACGACGATGCTGCCTTCTCCAATATTGACCCTGCTATGTACGACTATGAACTGCGCACTCCGGATCAGTCTGCGCGGACTAAGGTCCGTGATTATATAACCCCACCTCAGCCCTGAGCACAATCGTAACACCTGGCCAGGTAACATTTAAAACTTAGGCTCATCAGGGTCCACCTCCTGGTATAGAATGGAGGGACCCTTAGGGACTCTTTCTCCCAAATTTATTTATCCTAGCCATTGATGTATGGCTTCAGCTGTATCCTCTGGGGAGTAGCGGCCATCTCTCCCACAGTGATCCACTATGGGACCAGCTTCCAGCTGTGACGGTGCTCGTCTCGAATCATGAGGCGGACACGCAGGGCTGAGGTAGGAATGCAGAATAACCGACTAGAGCCCAGAGACAGAGTCCTGTAAGAGTATTCATAGTCGGTAAGCAGGCAGGGGTCAGGACTGGCGGCAGTGGTGCAGAGTCCAGGCGACAGGCAAAGGTAAGCTCAGGCGGAAGGCAGTGAGGTTGGGGTCACGGTCCAGGGTCAGAAATAGGGATTCCAAATAGGCGAAAGGGTAATGCATGACAGCGAAGATCAAGCTGGGCTGCAGCAAACAGAACTTTGCTCGGCGACTCCCACCAGGAACTGCAGCCTTATAAAGCGGACAGCCAGTACCCAAAATGACCACTGTGAACAAAAAGGGCAGGAGAGACAGAAAACCTGGACCATAGTGAAAACTGGCATGGATCGAGCAGAATCCTTACAGTACCCCCTCTCTAGGAGAGACCTCCGAGCGATCTTAGCTGGTTTGGCAAGGAATCTCCGATGAAATGCCCGGTCAAGTCTGGGGGCATGGACATCCTCGGATTTGATCCATGAGTTCTATTCTGGTCCATAGCCCTTCCAATGGACCAAGTATTGTAGCCTGCCCTGGGATCTACGGGAATCCAGTATCTGGCGTACTTCAAATTCCTCCTGGCCATCCACCAGAAATTGTCTAGGAGGATGGGGAATAGGAGGAGAGAAAGTGTTCTGGACTAACGGTTTGAGGAGGGAGACGTGGAATACTGGAGGTATCCTTAATGCTTCCGGGTTGACCTGTTTCAGAATTTTGTTATGTCCAAAAAACTTGGGCCCGAGTTTGGAGGAGGGCAATTTCAGTCGGATATTTTTTGTAGCCAACCAAACATGATCTCCTACTTGAAACGAGGGAGGTGATCGTCGACGTTTTTCCACCTGGGTTTTTTGCTGGAGGGCAGTTTTGGACCTATTGGTCTGGATCTTCTTCCAGAGTGATTGCAGTTCTTGGATCTTATCATCCACTGCAGGGACTCTGGGGAGAGGACTGGAAGAAGGAAGGGAAGTAGGATGGTACCCGTCGGCACAAAAGAACGGAGATTCCAGTGTAGAATCGTGCTTCATGAAGTTGCGGGAAAACTCGGCCCACGGGAGCAGATCAACCCAGTCGTCCTGTAGTTCAGATACAAAACATCACAGGAATTGTTCTAAGGACTGATTGGCCCTTTCCATGAGTCCGTTGGACTGGTGATAGTACGAAGACGAAAAATGGATGGAGATGCCCATTCTTTGACAAAAGGCCTTCCAAAATCTTGAGAAGAATTGGGATCCGCAGTCCGAGACTATATCCATTGGGACTCCATGAAGACGAAATATCTCTTTAATAAAGATTTCAGATAGTTCTGAAGCTGTGGGTAGCTTCTTAAGGGCAACAAAGTGGGCTTGGTGTGTGAAGCGATCAACTACTACCAGTATGGTAGTCATACCTCTAGAGGGTGGTAACTCCACAATAAAATCCATGGAAAGGTGGGTCCACTGGTGGGGACTGGCAAGGGCTGGAGCAACCCACAGGGTAATGTCCTCGGCTCCTTGTATACAACGCAGGCTGCCAAAAACTCTTTCACGTCTTTGCGGATCTCTGGCCACCAGAAGATCCGTTCAAGGAAATCACATGTATTCCTAACTCCCGGGTGACCAGCCGTCTTGGAGTTATGAACCCATTGCAACACTTCACTACAAAATTTGGGAGGGACAAATAGTTTGGATGAATGAGTGGATGTTGGCCTGGGATCCTCTGCTTTAGCCTGTGAAATCTGTATGTACAACAACTTTTTGAATCCCACTAGGGGTCACAAAAAAGAGTCCCTCTCAGATTGCACTCATGCCTATGTAGAATTATATTCGGCAATAATAGTCAGAATATCATACTCAAACGAATGTATAATCAGGTTGGATATCTTTTTAGATTGGAAAGGTATACAGGGATATGCCAAATAAGTATACATAGGAAGGATGTTGATCCAGGGATTAATCCGATTGCCAATTCTTGGAGTCAGGAAGGAATTATTTTTTCCCCTTAATGGGGTTTTTTGTTTGCCTTCCTCTTGATCAATAAGTAAGTATTGATATGGGATAAAGTATCTGTTGTCTGGGTTTGGCATGGGTTGAACTTGATGGACCTACGTCTTTTTTCAACCTCATCTACTATGTAACTATGTCTATAAGAGTTATAAATAGTTCTGGGAGACCCCACTAGGTGTATAAGAAAAATAATACAATGTATTAACTGTGACAAACGCTCCTCTTTTGTAGCGCTGACGTCTGTCTGGGTTCTTCCCGACACAGTCTTCTAGGGTTATTTATACAAAAACAGGATCATGCAAAGTATTACGTTGCTTAACTCAGGCTTCTGCCTGCTTTATTTTCATCCAAGTAAGGTACTGCAGCTTTAACATGTGTACTGCACCGACACACTTTATTCGAGCAAATACCCAGTATGTACCTGGCAGATACCTGGAATGCGCCGCTCCTCACCTCTGACAAGCCCCGTTGCGTTTGCCTTCCCAGCCTGGGTTCATGCCTGGCTGACGGGCGGCTGATCTATTAAATGATAATGATTAGGATTTAATAGGCTGCAATGCTTCGCGTGTCTACCAGATGGCATAAATTCATGAATTGTAATGCAGTATATATATATATACTGTGCAGTATTGCAGCCAGCGGGAATAAAATGCTTCAATCCCTGTCTGGAAAATAACCCAATGCACTCGGGCAGAAAACAGTCACAAACCTCAATACACCCGGGTATACCCGAATTCGTGGGACTAGCCGAGCTCGAATAAAGTGTGTCGCCAGTGTAGGTTAGAGGCACTCAGATATTTACATTCAGCGGTTCACTCATATCAGTGTTATAGTATTTCCCACACTGTTATTTCAAGTAACAAGAAACCAAATTATATAAACAAAATCCTATCCCTTTCAGGGATCTAACTACACATCAGAATCAGCCTCTAACTGCTGCTGGGCCAACTAACCTGGTTCCCCCAGTTTAAAACAATGCCCTCTCATTTAGGGTCACTAGATACAGCATAGTCTTTTAGAAACAGCAATACATCTTTGTTTGTCTTATCTGTTCGTGGTGGGAACTCGGTCCCAAGGGTCCAGGCAAATCCTCTGGTACTGTGATACTTGGAGGGGCCGTCCACCCCGAACTGGATGCAGGGGAGCAGCGACACTCCCAGCCCCCAGGCTCTAAGGAGAGAGACTGAAATGCAAACCTTCCTGTTCTAAATACCTGTGTTAGTGATTAGGAGAGCAGGTGAGGGAGAACTAGACCCATTGTAATCTGTGGTCTGGATTTCCCATCCACCAGCCTGAGTTAATCTGAAGCTGTGGAATGGATCCTTTTTTAACTATTCCTGCACTTTCTGACCTAAAACGGGGCAGAAAGCTGCCTAACACCTTTGGACTATGTCACATATCCCCCTCCCCAGCTCACACCTACTGGGGTGAGTGGCCATGGACCTCACAGGGGTGAGCGTCCTACCTGAAATACTTGAGCTAACTCGCCAGTACAATATTAAGCATTCACATGACACGAATATGAACTTTTTTTCCACGGCAATTATGGACAATAGTTTTCGTCATAAGAGACTATACTTGGCAAACATATTTTGTTGCTCTCTATTAGGGAACTATTTTGAAAAAATAAATGTCTAGCACACATTCTTATAACCCAGGATATGCTAAATATACTCACAAAACCAGACAGTTTCTATTACCTCCCTGAATTTTTTCTATATTGTAAGCTACCAATATTTTTTTTTTTTTTTTTAACTACAGCCTTGTAATATTAAGGGCCATCAACCCTGTATATTAATTTGTAGTTTTACCTACATTTTTAATGAAGAGAAAAAATAACATTGCAATATTTCAAAATGCTTATTCTAGAGGCCTTATATAGCATAACTACACTAGCTTATTTGCAAAGTTAAGTGACATAGTCCACTCGTATAACATAAAAATCGGTCAGTTCCCAAACATTTTTCCCTTTTTTTTTTTCTTGACTTCCAGTCCATTACATCCTCTGACTTCATTTCAACACCCGCTGCAACCTGCAAATGACTGGACTGTTTCTTTAGCTTCTGACGGAACTCTGGGGCCGGATAGTCTTTGTCTTTATATTGTGGCCCAGAGTGGCGAGATCCGGAAAAATTCAAGGCCAGCGTTGACCTTCGTCGCTTTTGCTTTGCAACCTTTGAACCTTTATGGTACTTCTTACTGCCATGTATTTTCTCACGACCATCACTCTCAGAGATTTGGGATTTTTCCTTTGGGGCAATTATATGGTACTTAGAAGATGAAGCACTGATTACCTGGAGTACCTTCACCTTGATGGGGCTCTCACTAACTCCGGCTGTACCCTGTGGCATTTTACCTTTGCAGTCGGCAGGCAGGTAGTCTTGGGCCTCCCTTTCCTGAGGCCCACATTTATACAGGCGGAAGTACCGCTGGATAACCAGTGACGCATTTCTCAGGGTTTGATAGCGAATCCTGTTCTGTGTCATCCTAGTAAGAGACTGGATTTTTATAGTTGCTCCTTTCATAATGAGGAACCTGTTTCATAGCATGCAGGCACGGTAGAATGATTGAAGAACACAGGCTGCTTTATTCCGGCGATTAAACTGGCGAATTTTCATCCCTCTGTAGGCAGCCTGTAGGATGATAGTTGCGGCGCGTTTACGCCGATAATTTTCTCTTTCCCTTCTTCCTTGGATAAGAGCTTTGCAGTGCTTCTGAATTATTCGAATGCTTTTCTCCTTTTTCAATACGTTAAGTTCCTCCGCGAGAGAATTCTGTTTTGTGCATACATCTCGCAATTCTGTTCTCAGAGCGTTCATTTCTTCCTGGTGCTGGATCTGAGTATGCATCAATGCATTCTATTTTGCTTCCTGCACTTCTAATTTTTCCTGAGTCAACTGTTTCTTCACTTTTCCTGCTTGGTCAGTCAAATCTGAACTTTTCATTTTCAGACTCTCATTTTCTTGCTTTACAGTCTCTAAATCACACAGGGCAATCTCATGGGTTTGCTTCAACATTCCCAGCTCTGCGTTCAGACCGTGGCCCTCCAGGCGTGAGTTTTGCACCTCTGTGCTGAGCGCGTGAACCTCTTGTAGAGCTTTCCCGTATTCCTGTTTTAGGATAGCAATTACGGTGTTGGCCTTTTCCAGACTAGTCATCACCTCTTCCAGCTCACTCTGTAAGAGAGACTCTGTTTTCTTCAAAGCCTCGTACTCCTGTAAAGCTGGAAGTATACACCTCTGTAACTCGGCGTTTGCTTCTCGCTCCTTCTTCCAACATTCTCGCTCCTTCTTGCTACTTTCTCGCTCCTCCATCACTCCCTGCCACAGGACTTCCTAATCATGACGGGCAGCTTGGAGTGCAGAAACCAAAGCCTCTTTATCCTGGATCAAGGATTCAGCTTTCCTTTGCTCCTCCTTTTCCTTTGCCACTGTTCCCGTGACAATTCTGACGGTCACTCCGGTCTGCAGCACATCTCGGCACCTTTCTAATGCATGTCCTGACAGCGCAGGTTCAAGTAGCTCAGTCACTTCCCCTGTAACTTGAGGAACAGTTTTCTTTTTCTTCTTCTTTCTGTTTGCTTTATTAGCTCCAGAGATATCAGTGGTACTGGGCACACACTCACTGGTAGCTTCCACATTTTGCTTGCACTCACAGGGCGTTTCTTGCTTTTGCAGCTGTTTGTCTTTGAGAATTTTGGGGCACACATCTTCCATGTGACCTACTTTATGACAAGCCCAGCATACTAAATTCATCTGTAGGTACGGCTCTCTTCCAGGGGCCACATACAAATCGTCGTCATCATCATCGTATGGCCTGAAGGGACACTGTTTTTCATGATTATGTACATTACAAAACAAACATTTCACGTCGGCCATTTTAGAAACCCGGCAGGGACAATTTGCTAGCTGTAATTTCACTCACTTCAGCAACTTACATACAGCACTTGCTAGCTGCAAATTCACTCACTTCAGCAAAAGGCATTAGCTTTACAAACAGCACTTGCTAGATGCAATTTTCACTTTCTTCAGAAAACCCCCAATTTTTTTTTTGTTTGTTTGAGTTCAGGGTGCAATTGCATCCACACTTCGCACATTCTCTGTGTGTGCTGGAAGCACAACTGGTTATACACAGTGGGACAAACTTCACTCATAGCATCTGTACTTTATCTTCAGCTGGGCGGGCATTTTAAACCCCCGCATTTATTCGCAAACCCAAAGACTTTTAGTGTCGACCCGCATTCTCCACCATATGTGACAAACACCCGTCTTTTGTAGCGCTGACGTCTGTCTGAGTTCTTCCCGACACAGTCTTCTAGGGTTATTTATACAAAACAGGATCATGCAAAGTATTACGTTGCTTAACTCAGGCTTCTGCCTGCTTTATTTTCATCCAAGTAAGGTACTGCAGCTTTAACATGTGTAGGTTAGAGGCACTCAGATATTTACATTCAGCAGTTCACTCATATCAGTGTTATAGTATTTTCCACACTGTTATTTCAAGTAACAAGATACCAAATTATATAAACAAAATCCTATCCCTTTCAGGGATCTAACTACACATCAGAATCAGCCTCTAACTGCTGCTGGGTCAACTAACCTGGTACCCCCAGTTTAAAACAATGCCCTCTCATTTAGGGTCACTAGATACAGCATAGTCTTTTAGAAACAGCAATACATCTTTGTTTGTCTTATCTGTTCATGGTGGGAACTCGGTCCCAAGGGTCCAGGCAAATCCCGCTGATGATGGAGAGGGGGGAGCATGTGTGTGGGGGGCCACTGGGAGGGGAAATGTAATGTCTTAATAGGTCGGTAATTACACATACAGAGGACTTACACAACATATTGTACACACAGTAAGTCAGGAGCTATGGTCACCACCACATTATCCATGTGAGCCCATTACATTGATGCTTCCCCAGCCCCCATTACAGCTGCTGCTTCCTTTAAATAGCACTCAGTGGCTACCTATCTGGGTTCCTGCAAGTACTACCATCGCATGCTGTTCCTGCCTGGATCTCCTTGGGATCTTTACTCATCTCCTTTGGATTCTGGAAGACTGGGACACTCACTCATATACTACGTCGGGTAGTGTAGATACCTGCTTAGTAGGGTTCACCTTGACGTGGTAGCAGGCTTATAATTCCTTGGCCAATGGATTAGACTAAGAACCCTTATGTTATATTTAGTTTTGCTGCACATTGCTGTTTCTAGCACTATGCCTTTAGGAGGCTGGACATTCTCCAAGAAGCAATTCCCTTTTGACTGTTAAGTGGACAAAAGGGTGAAAGTGCACAGCTAAAACATGATTAAACAGTGTATATAGAAACAGTGCAGTGTGAAAGTTTAAATAAACAATAAATTGACCTTGTGGGAAATAACACTAATGTGACGTCTGCAGCCTTTCTTGAGGGGTGGCTCGATACCCCTATGGCTATAGAAAAAACGAAAAGACAGGGCGCACAACGCACATAGTGAAGCACAATTAAAAGATAATTTTACTAAAAGATTAAAGGTTCTGCGTACATCAATATAATTAAAATCAAGCAGTGGGTTAGTGGGTTTACCACACGGAACAAATGATCACAGCTCTCCACTGGAACGGACGCGAGGCACTGGATACCAGCAGACCACATCCAAGGCAGCAGCTTCCATGAGACCTTCAGTCAGGGTAACCAGATGTTGGGGACCGGTGAAGAGTCCCGTGTAAAAGACCCGTTATGAGGCTCAGAAGCCTCCGTTAGTCCTACAGCAATGCAGCTCCAACAGCACACCGCTCAGACCAGTGGTGCACCTTCTGATGATGTCACAACGTCTCCTTCTCACATGGAGCGTGGGAGAGCGCGCATCGGCGAACAACACACAGGGCAGGCAGGGTAGCAATAGTAAACACCCGTACCGACAGGCAGTGAGGCAGGGGACCAGGAGGCACAAGCCAAGAATATACTTGACAAACAGTATGGTCAGATAGATGAACAATCCAACAATCCAACTAGTTTCGTAACACACGGTTACTTCATCAGGGATTACAAAAAGCTGAAGGGGTACACATGATTAAATACCCAGCAGCCTCCAATCAATGATTAGAGTATCATATTACAACACACAGCATTTAGGTAACACATGAATATTCATTAGTAAACCACAAGCAAAGTGTGCAGTTAAAGAAACAGAACATCATAAAACTTACACAATAAAAATACATAATACATTATGGAGAAAGTAGCTGAAAGAAAAAAATCCACAGTTAGAAAAAAGCAGGTGTAGTTATAACACATTCAAAGGAGTCTCATATAGTTAAATAAAGATCAATACAGGGAGCAGATGTCTATATCTTCGTTTAACCCCTTAGGGCTCAAAGAGCCTAATTTGTAGATCCATAAAGTTTCTTGATAGGAGAGGTTTTTGATTCTGTCACCTCCCCTTCTATCTTTAGGGACTAGTTTAATGCCTTTGAACATTAATTTGGAGGGATCTTTATTATGATAAATTGCAAAATGGCTTGATAAGCTATGTTTTTCATAACCATTTCTTATATTTCTAACATGCTCCTGCATACGGATCTTTAGACACCTCTTCGTACGGCCTACATATTGAAGACCACAGTCACAGTTAACCAAATAAACCAAATGAGTAGTATTACAATTTATAAATGAATCGATGGCAAAGCTCTCACCATTCACAAAAGACTTAAATGTCTTCTTCTCAGGGTGTAGGTGCGTACAAATCGAGCACCTCCCACATTGAAAATTACCAACAGGTTTATCGCTTATCCAGGAGTTAGGGTTAAATTTAGCCTGAACAAGGCCCACATCACTAGGGGCTAGTGTATTTTTTAAATTTTTTGCCCTCCTATAGATGAATTTCGGAGTCTCTGGAAAACCATCACCTAGGACTGGGTCATTACAGAAAATGGCCCAGTGCTTTTGGACAATTCTTTCTATTCTCTTATTAACTGAATTAAAGGTTGTGATGAAAGTTACCTCTATCAAATTGCTCTGGTCATTCAAACATTCCTTGCTCTTAGGGATTAGCATAGTATGTCTATCCATCTGTCTAACTACATCAAGATCTTTACATAAGCTAACTCTAGGATACCCTCTTTCAAGGAATTTATCCATGAGAATTTGAGCCTGATCTTTGAAGTCCTGTTCCCCACTACAGTTACGTTTGATCCTGATGAATTGGCCTCTGGGTATATTAGCAATCCATGATTTCTTGTGATTGCTATTAGCCATTAGCAAATTATTAGCATCAGTTTCATTAAAGAACACTTTAGTGGAGATGTTACCATCTTCCTGTGCTGTCAGTTTTAAATCTAGAAAACTGATGCTAACGGGATCCGTGGTAAGTGTAAAGATTAAATTCTTATTATTATTATTCAGATAGGCAAGCAAAGAGCCTATGGAAGAATCATCCCCCTCCCAGACGCAAAGGATATCGTCGATAAAACGACGCCAGATAATAATAGGCTGTCTGTAGGGGTTGTTGTTCCAAATGCTCTGAGATTCCCATTGCCCCATATACAGGTTTGTGAAACTGGGTGCAAATCTTGTGCCCATTGCAGTTCCGCAAACCTGTATAAAAAATTCCGAAAGAAACATAAAGTAGTTGTAGGTAAGCATAAAATTAATAGACTTCAAAATAAATTCTGTACTCAAATGATGTAGTGAGGTGTCAGCCTCTAAAAAAGATCTAACTGCCTGGAGTCCTTTATCATGTGGAATGTGAGTATAAAGAGCCTGCACTTCACAGGTAATCCATTTATATATGCTCTTCCCCTCAAAATCCTGAAAAATGTTCAAGACAGAGGAAATATCCTTTAAATGAGAAGGCAACATAGTCACATAAATCTGCAGGAAAAAATCCACATACTGCGAAAGATTCGCAGTAAGGGAATCTATTCCCGAGATTATAGGACGCCCAGGTGGATTCGTGATGGACTTGTGGACCTTTGGCAAGTGATAAAATATTGGTATTTTAGGAGAGACAGAAAACAAAAAATCAAATTCAGTCTGCGTAATAAAAGTGTTAATCAAGGCTTCATCTAATAATTCTTTTAAAAGAATAATGAACTCGCTTGTTGGATCTTTAGATAATACTCTATAGAAGGAGGTATCATAAAGGAGGCGGTGGACCTCCAGTTCATTTCATAATCCTTACGATTCTGGAGGACAACACCACCCCCTTTTGACTGTTACCTTGTGCTCTAGACTCTACCTCCCCTGCTTCTCACTTGTGGCTTCCCACAACCCCGCGTTGGTGCCTGAGAACGCGCGCAGTCCTGCTCTGCTGTCAGAGCATGTGCACACAGGCAGCTGGATCAGTCGTGTCTCTGAGCCTGGCACCACAGCTTCGGACGCGTCGTGCATTATCCTGTGCGCGGCACGGTCACGTGACTACGTGCGCCGATCCCCAGCTGCGCGGTAACTCATTTCCTCCGTGTCCCCTGCGACCTCCCCACATCGCTAACGGGCCCTTCCCTTTCCCTGGCGCTTGTGTGTGAGGAGCACAAGCGTGACACTATGCAGAGCCAAACAAGCGGCCACACAGAGGCGCCCCAACCTCTTAAAGGCACACTACACCAACATAATGCTGCAATCACATGCAGGCTTACTACTGGGCTCTATAGCTCCTCCCCTGGGAGCCTTTCTGGACCTATCCCTGCTGCAGTCTGGCCCATCCACATTCCCCCACATTGCTACCCTGCCATTGGTTACTCTCACCTATACTGCACCGACACACTTTATTCGAGCAAATACCCAGTATGTACCTGGCAGATACCTGGAATGCGCCGCTCCTCACCTCTGACAAGCCCCATTGTGTTTGCCTTCCCAGCCTGGGTTCATGCCTGGCTGACGGGCGGCTGATCTGTTAAATGATAATGATTAGGATTTAATAGGCTGCAATGCTTCGCGTGTCTACCAGATGGCATAAATTCATGAATTGTAATGCAGTATATATATATATACTGTGCAGTATTGCAGCCAGCGGGAATAAAATGCTTCAATCCCTGCCTGGAAAATACCTCAATGCACTCGGGCAGAAAACAGTCACAAACCTCAATACACCCGGGTATACCCGAATTCGTGGGACTAGCCGAGCTCGAATAAAGTGTGTCGCCAGTGTATATGCCCTGCGGTTTCACTGACTCGTCGGCTGAGCATAGAACTAGTTGTTCTCATCACTCTCTGCCTCCCTAGTCCTGTCCTGACAAAACAAAACACAAAACAGCGCACAACGCTCATGGGGAAGTAAGAATGAACAATTTATATTAAAAAGTAATTCAAGATTCTGCGTACATCAGATAAAGGTAAAATAGGCATGTAACTGTAACTATGACAGTTGTTACCACTCAGGTATCAGGACACAGGAGAAGGCTGCAGCGGATCACCCAATGTCAGGAATCTGCCGTCATATCAGGCTGTGCTTTCATCTGCTGGGCTCTTTTAGAAGCAGAGGGTTACCTTTAGGCTTCCACGTAATCCAGGTAGATAAGTCCCAAGCTCCGTTTAGGAGTTGCTGGTAGAGGGACAGTCTCACCGATCAGGGTCAGCTCTGCCTCCTACGCAGCAAAGAGATAGAATCCTAAGGGTACTAGTAGATCAATAAAAGTATAATTCCTACTAGTTTCGTAGCAACTATAAAGGCCACTTCATCAGGGAATGAAAGCAGTGAGAAAATGGTCACATTAAATACCTTCTAAAGATCTACAATAGGTTAATTGTTAATCACAAAGCAACCAATAAGCAGTAGGCACACTGCATTGGTAAACAGCTGTTGGGTGAATTAACCTAATGTTTAACAACATAACATACATAGTACAGAGTTATATAAACAAATAAAATACAATTTAATGCATAAAAATCTAAATAAAAAATATATATATACTAAATGGCTGGCAATTGTCAAAGATTCAGCTCCAAGTTGTTACTAAAAGATAGAAACAAAAGATTAATTACATAATTCACAGCCGCAGGTAATAACCTCAGGTAAAGAGGAAAACCAGTGAATTTAGTACAGAGACCAGATATCATCATCTTCATTTAACCCCTTAGGGGAAAGGGACTGTAATTGGTAAATCCAATAAGTCTCTTGAACAGACAGATCCTTAACGCTACCACCTCCCTAACACCTACCACCTTTAGGGACAATCTTTATTCCCTTAAATCTAAGAGTGGCGGGATCCTTATTGTGACACTTTAAAAAATGTCTGGAAAGACTATGTTTATCATACCCATGTTTTATATTTCTAATGTGCTCTTGAATTCGCACTTTGAGACATCGCTCAGTGCGTCCTATATATTGAATATTACAAGCACACTCTATTAAATATACTACATGGGTTGAGTTACAATTAATGAAATCCTCAATTTTAAACTCTTCATTAGTTATAACTGACTTAAATGTAGTGTTATCTTTATGCAAATATTTACATGCAGAACAGTTTCCGCATGCAAAATTACCAATGGGTTTGCTTAACCAAAGTTTATCTCTAGCATTATGAGAAAGAAAAACGTCACTCGGAGCTAAGTGTTAATGAAATATGATCTCCAAGGATTAGATCATTGCATAGAATTGCCCAATGTTTTTTTTAATAATCTCTTCAACTTTTTTGTTGACTGAATTATAAATTGTAATGAAAGGAATCTCAAGTAATCCGCCAGTATCTATTGGTACTCTAGGCACCCTTGGTGCAATCATGGAACCCCTATTCATACATCTTACTTTATCCAAATCAAGTAATAAGCTGGATTTAGAATATCCCCTTTCAATAAATTGACAGAAAAGCTGTTGAGCTTGTTCCTCAAAGTCTTGAGGATTGCTGCAGTTTCTTTTTATTCCCTTTGACTCTCCGCACCTCTGGCATCCCGAACTTGGTATATGGTAATACGACTCTCCGAACCTCTGGCATCCCGAACTTGGCATACGGCAATACGACTCTCCGCACCTCTGGCACCCCGAACTCGGCATACGGTAAAACGATTACGTCTCTCTCTCTAACTTTTGGTGAGCACTACCTGACAAAAGCAGAAATCGGGCACTACTACCTCCAATCCAGCTGTAAAAGCAACAAACTTAAATCATACTATTTCGAACTATATGATGGAAATAAAACTATACATAATCGTAAAACCTCAAAACAATTGGAGCTCTTCCTCCGTGAAGCAAACCTTTCCCAAATCTCTGAACAAGATAACTCCAACCTGGGCAAAAAAATAGATATAGAGGAATTACTACTGGTTATCAAAAACCTGAAACCTTCAAAAGCCCTTGGCCCAGACGGCTTTTCTAACTTATATTATAAGAAATTCTCCCACATTCTAGCCCCACATTTGATAAACTTATTCAACTCTTTATTCTCAGACTCCCAATTCCCAAGTACAATGCTGGAGGCATCAATTGCCTTAATCCCAGGGTGGGCAACCCTGTCACCATTCGCCACTTTTGGCGAATTGGCACTGAAACTGTGGCGAACAGGGTCGCCGGGACTACCTGTGTGCCCCCCCTGCTCCCCCCTTTCTTCTCCCCTGGTAGGGAAGGAGCGCACTACAGCGGTGTGACGCGCTCCCCTCCCTCACCCCCGGCCGCTCCAGCATATGCATGCTGTGCGCATCCACTCCAGCACGTGATGCGCGTGTGCGCTCCAGGGCTCCAAATGCGTGCGCTCCCTCCCCTTCGAGCCGGCTAAAGAAGTTGACGCGCTGCCGTGCTCCCCTCCGAGCCGGCTCCAGCTGAAGTTGACGCGCTTCCCTCCCTCTCCCTCCCTCCCTCTCCCTCCCTCCCGCCACCACTGCCTCCATCACTGCCTCCATCGCCTCTGTGCCGCGATCTGGTAGGGATGGGGGGGTGACGACAGATGAGGGGGACTGCTGAAAGGGGCTGGGGGGAGGACAAAGGTGTTGGGGGTAGGACAAGGGTGCTGGGGGTAGGACAAGGGTGCTGGGGTAGGAC
The DNA here is from genome assembly GCA_036426205.1 of Ascaphus truei. NCBI lineage: Eukaryota > Metazoa > Chordata > Amphibia > Anura > Ascaphidae > Ascaphus > Ascaphus truei. Next base: position 31,480 of record WSYH01006167.1, read on the forward strand.
AAGTGTGCTGGGGTGGGAGCAGGACAAGGGTGCTGGGAGCAGGACAAGGGTGCTTGGGGGAGGACAAGGGTGCTGGGTGGAGGACAAGGGTGCTGGGGGGAGGACAAGGGTGATGGTAGCAGGACAAGGGTGCTGGTAGCAGGACAAGGGTGCTCGGGGGAGGACAAGGGTGCTGGGGGGAGGACAAGGGTGCTGGGGGAGATGATGAGGGGGGGTTAAATGAGATGATGATGATGGGGGTGAGGAGATGATGATGATGAGGGTAGTGGTGGTGGCGTTAGAGGAGGATGAAGGGGGGTGAGAGGATGAGGGGGTTTGCGGTCGGAGGGCCGTTCTATAGTGCATGCACTTGCTGCGCCGTGTGCGCGCATGGCAGTTATAGTTGGTTGAGGTTAGTCAGCCTTTTTAAAATGATGCCGCGTGCGCGCACGGCAGTGAGCGTGTAACCAGCCGACGGGGGAAGATGAGGAAAATAAATATTTCGCGCTGCTACCTCCGCTGAAATGTGTGTGTATGTACGCATGTACAATGTTAATAAATCATTTATTAAAGTATTAATTTATTTATTTATAACGTATTTATAACACACACATATCCATATACACACATACACACAGTACCTCACTCGCTCACAGCATACACACAAAAAGCATGTGTCACGTGCACGCGCGTTCGCACAGGCACGCGGGCGCACACTATAGAACGGCCCTGAGAATTTATAAACTTGTTCAAACAGTGTGTTTAAAAATTTCACATGCGCAACATAATACCTCAATTTTTACATGGTGTGGCTATTTTCACTTCTAATTCGCCACACCTGTGGCTACATTGAAAAATATGCAGAAAGGGTATTATGGTGCTCAAGCATGAAATCCCATCAATTATAATTACAGAGGCAAAACCAGACAGGAACAGACCGACAACAGCAGACACCACACAACCACCCATACACACTACACATTTGACCACAAACCACACATTAAAGGAGTCTTGGTTGTTCGGAGTGTCTCTACTGTTTCGTGAGAGAAAACCTAAGGGAGTGTATAATAGTAGGGAGTTCCATGTTTCCTGTTTTTTTTATTAATCAGACCATATTCATTATGTAGTTTAATGGCGAAGTATCAGAAGCTTCTATTTCAGTCCATTTCTAGCTGAGCTGTCCGAATGCCAGAGGACCATTTGGGAGAGCTGTGCGGCTTGTAGTAACGAAGTATGCATGGCAGTGTTATAGACCTCCTTCTTTGTTGGGAATCGTTAATCATCTGTTTTTCTGATTCAAGGTTTTTTTTTCCTTCATATGAATTTGGATATGAGGGCATTGGAGGGCTAGGAGCTCCTTTTCTACCACTGGGATCAGGTGCGTCAATAAACAAGGTAGCAGTGTGGGAGGAGATTCACCTTTATACATTGAATCTTCCTATCCAGAGTATATTGTAGTTCAAACCATGTCCCGATTGTCAAGCTGAGAGACCCTCAGTAAGCTAGGATAATTTTCTTTATACAGGGATTTATAATCGTTTGTAATATTAACTCCTAGATCATTTAATGGTCCGCTTTCTGCCCTTAAGTCAAAATGTAGCTCTAAGAGTTTAACTGTGTGACGAGGGAGATTGATATTGTGGGTTCAGATTTAGGTTGTTTATCTTAAAACCCGAGCAAAGTTTAAAATTAGAAAGGACGGAAAAGAGATTAGGGGGGAGGTCAATGGATTAGTTATCGTAAGGAAGATACCATCAGCGAAGAGCGCGTTGTTATAGTTCTGGCTCTTCACCTGGTCCTGTGATGTTGTGTTTTTTGCACACATTTGCTGCAAGCGGCTCCATACACAAACAAAAAACAGCACAGGCGATAAGTGGCAGCCCTGTCTGGTACCGTTCCTTATGGGGAAGAGCTCAGATGGAAATCCAGGCATATCACACTCGCTGACGGGGTTGTTACATAGAGCCAAACTGCCTGGAGGCAAGGGCCTTTAAACCAAAGGCAATCAAGGTCGTCTTTTCAGATTTGTCACATCTATGTGCGATCTGACCGCTTTTTTCAGCAGTCGGGGTCAGGACCATTGATGGAATTTTGTTTTTTGAGGTGAGTAGAGCTTGAGTCTTCACGGGTATGATCTGTGAGCCATTCTGCCCGGGGATAAAGCCTACCTGGTCTGGGTGGACCGAAATGGGAGGTAATTTATTTCATCTTTTGCTAATATCTTGGAGAATATTTTTAGGTTGGAGTTAAGTTTAATGATATGGTCTATAAACTGGAACAGTTGGCCGGTCTTTCCTCTTATGGATTAGCAGGGTGTGGGAGCAACCTATTTTCAGTTGTGATGCAACGCACAGCAAGAAGGTGATAGCAGGTCTGGCAAAAATCTTCTTTATTAGAGGACATTAAAAACGGAAGGCTGCAACCTTCTACGCGTTTCGTGGCAGAAAAATTGCACTATCAAGAAGTCAGTTAAACATGGTACATTACACCCCATATATAGGGACAGTGCTGCTGTTTTTGGCGCCAAAAACCGCTAATTGAAATTTGCATAATGACCAATAACACAAGCTGTGGCAGCGCATACCAGAAGTGGCTGTTTACCTGTAAGCCGCCGAGACATCCGCTCCCATATACACCTGCTCCATGGCCCGCATGCAGGGCAATGGAGGGCCAAATATCGCGAGATGCGTTCCAGGTTAGTCACGTCTGACGCGCATGCGCCAGATTGCTGAATGGAAAAGACAGACCACTCCCGCAGGAGGGCACCATTAAAGTCCTCAATACTCGCGCATACGCATGTATGGCTCTCTGGCATTGCATGCAACAAAAATGGCCAGTAATCGATGTGACCAACCACCCCAAGGGAGATGATCATGGTAATGCCCCTTAATCCTAAGGAGACACCCATAATCTACCACCTAAAGGGGGAAGGGACACCCCAACCATCTAGACAATAAAAGGATTCAAATTGGTGAGCCTTTTCAGGCAGACTGTACCCATATATACAGACACATAATAAAACTGTAAATTAAAACTAAGAAGTAAATCCAAAAATAAAAAAATCTTAACTATACCATACTATTAAAAACATTTAAACAGCCCTCCAAAGGAACAGAGGAAAACTTATTCAATTAATTTGCATAAACTTTTTTACATAAAATCAGAAAAAAATCAGAAAAAACAGTCATGGACATCAAAAGCACTTCTCCTTATTTAACATATTAACAAATTTCATAAATCAATAAAGCTGTTTTATTGAAGGAAATGTGTTGCGCCAGATAATTATTTGTAAGAACTTACAAAGGCTTGTAGATACAATGTAGCTGACTTATTATAAGATATATTCACTTCTTGTATGCTATTTGGATACGCTTATATGATCAGAACTAGGATATTGGTTTTGTATTATTTATTATGGAACACTAGAACCACCATAGTTAGTCCTGTAGTTATAATCCCAAAATTGTACATATCTTTGTTTTGCTTTTATTTTATTATTTCAAAAAATGATTTATGCTCCATTCAATATTTATTCCATCTGGAGAACGGGTTTTGAGCGTGAAGATCCAATAAGACTCTCTGCAATCTAATCTTTTTACTAGATCTCCTCCCCTCATTTTGGGCAGAATGTTCTCAATTCCCATGAATGAGAAGTTCTCAGTGCCACCCCTCTCACATTCAGAAAAATGCTTGGAAACCGGATGGGCCAGGTCTCCTCTTTTTATTAATCTAAAATGTTCTTGCATTCTAATTTTAAGAGACCTTGTTGTCCTTCCGACGTATCTTTTCCCACGGCCACAGTTGATCAGATAGACCACAAAGGATGTATTACAATTAATGAAATCTCTAATTTCGAAGCGTCTATGAGGGCTGTGGGAAAAGACATATCTGGAAGGTTTCATGTACCTACACATATTACAATTATTGCATCTGAATGAACCCTTTGTCCTAAAGGTGTTGGTATTAATGTTGAGGTCTGGAATAACACTTGGGGATAAATAATTAGCAATAGTCTTGGCCTTCCTATAGACAATCTTAGGACCCATTTTGGTGTACTCTCCCAGAATGGGATCCATGCGTAATAGGCCCCAATGTTTGTTAATTATCTTATTCACTTGGCCACTGTCCTTACTGTATTGTGTAATAAACAGGGGGGGTGTACATCCCAATCTATTCATATCCCTCTTCTGACCAACATCCTTCACCCTTGACTCTCTGGTGGGGAGTAATGTACTTCTATCTTTTTTAATTATTCCCTCCACTATCGATTGGAGGGTCTCCCTGTTATAACCCCTTTCAATGAACCGATTGGTAAGAGCCTCAGACTGAGTAAGGAATCCATCTAATGTGGAGCAATTCCTCCTCAGTCTGAGATACTGGCTTTTGGGGATGCCAGTAATCACCGATCTGGGGTGACAACTGTCTGCCCGAAGAATTGTATTTCTGGAGTTACTTTTTCTAAAAGTATCTGTTTGAATTTGCTGGTTCATATCCACGTATAACAAAATGTCCAGGAAGCTGATGTGATGTGCATTAAAGTTGGTGGTAAACTGAATCTTAAAATCATTATTGTTAACATATTCAAAAAATGATTCCAATGTGTCTATGCTCCCGTGCCAAACTATAAGTAGATCATCAATAAAACGCTTATAGAAAACTATATTGTGTCTAAATTTATTAGTGCTGTTGTAAATGAAAACGTGCTCCCACCACCCCATAAAAAGGTTAGCATAGGAGGGGGCAAAACTTGTCCCCATTGCTGTCCCCCGTTGTTGCAAGTAAAACTGGTGCTCAAAAAGAAAATAATTGTGTGTGAGAAGAAAAAGAATAGATTCAGTGATAAAAGTGGTCATTAACATTGAGCTTCCTGGACATTCAATGAAGTGACGAACAGCTGACAACCCCAGATCGTGCTCAATAATTGAATACAGGGAGACCACATCCATAGTTACCCATAGATAGTCAGGTTTCCACGTGACCTTTTGTAATTGTACCAACAAGTCACCAGAATCAAGGATGAAGGAAGGTAAAGCCCTGACAAAGGGCTGCAAATAAGCATTGACATAACGGGATAAACCATCTCCCAAAGATCCAATACTAGAGACAATTGGACGACCGGGAGGGTCGACCAATGTCTTATGGATCTTTGGGAGATGGTGAAAAACTGGGATTATGGGGTGGGGGTTAACCAAAAATCCTATCTCTTTTTTGTTGAGAACCTGAGTTGCGGATCCCAAGTCAATTAAATTCTGCAATTCTTTCAAGAAGGTTGGTGTTGGATCAAGCGGTAGTTCAGAGTAGGAGGACACATCCCCAAGTTGGCGAAAGGCCTCCTTGAGATAGTCTGTCCTACTCTGAACCACCACAGCACCTCCCTTATCCGCATTTTTAATTATCAACATTGGATTACTCTGTAAAGTTTTAATGGCCAAACGTTCCTCCCCATTCAAATTATCATCACTAATACTTGAAAAAGAAAAACCATGAGCCAGAAACCTAAGGTCACGAATCACTAGATTTTCAAACATTGAAAGATAGGGACCTTTAGCAAAGGAAGGATAAAATACAGACTTTTCTTTAAACTTAGAGTCCCAGTCTCCAAAAGTGTAGGTCTGGGAATCCTCAACATAATTACTTTGGTCATCGAGGTCATTCAAATCTCTTAGGGCACATATATCTTGAAAAGAGTCCAATGAAACCTGTGGTGGGGGAATATCAGAAGTAACTTGGGTTAAGGCAGAACCAGTAGAGTTCTCTAGAGGACTAGCCTCGAGTGAAGTCTCAGTCAGAGATTTGTCCCCACTTTTGTGATGAAAGAATTTTTTTAGGGTCAGCTTGCGGACATACTTGTGTACATCCACAACTGTTCCAAAAAGATCAATGCCCATAGAGGGCGCATACTTTAGACCCTTATTGAGGAGAGAAATCTCTGACTTTGTTAGCTCAATACCTGAAAGGTTTATAACATTATTAGAGTTGGTTAGTAGTTCTTCTTTCTCTTGTGTGCTCTTTTTCCCCCTACATCCTTTCTTCCCCCTCCTGGTTCTTTTTCGTTTTTCCTGAAAACTGAGTAGTTTTTTGACTGCTGTCCATGATGATAAGAGTCATTTAATCTGCCTGCCTGAGAATCTCCTCTTGAAGGATTACCATCAGTTGGCCCCCTTGGTCCCTGGTTTGAGAATTTGTTTCGCAATCCGCATTGCTAGGTCTTGTCTCCATATCTACAAATGAGACAGAATGTGAAGCACTTTCTCCATCTGAAAATTCAGAATCACCGCTTAGATGATCACTATTACTGCCTTTTAATATTGATTTATTTGGTGTTGATCTACGTGTGTTATTCCTAGATGTATTTTGGGTGGATCGATCAGAGACAGTAACAGTTCTTTGCCATCTGTATATTTGTTTTTTCTCATAATCAATGCGGTCTCGATCGTATTTGTTCTGTTTCCTAATCATAATTTCACGTTCTGCTTCTTCAACAGTGTTGGATAGTATTTTATCATAATTGGCGAAACCTCTCATGTCCTGGAACTGGCGCAACTTATCTTGTAAATCTTTGATCTGAATATCAATAGAGTCCTTCTCCTTAATCTTTTGTTGCAATATTAGATCCATCAGCTTAAAAGAGCAGTGGTTAAGCGTTTGAATCCACTGATTCTCAAAATCCTTATCAGGAAAACCGAATGTTGGAGCTTTTTTCACCCTTAAACCTCTGGGAATTCTTTCCATTTTAATGTAATTTTCGGTAGCGACAATATCCCACCAAATCCTTGTTTTGTAAATTAGCAGTCTTTCCAATCTCTGAAAATATATCTTTAGGTCGGCAACATCATTTGTATCAATGTCCACCACATTCTCAAAAACACGAAGTGCTTTCTTTTTCCTTGAGGAATCATCCCCACAATTGAAGGCATAATAAATCAGTGGTACTGTGACATTTAAATCCTCTGATACTTCCATTACGGTTCCACTTGCAAACAATATGTTAAGAGTCCTTAAAATTTATATGAAAAAATGCACAGACCTGCTTAAACCACCAAAACAGTCATCCAATCCATTTATAGACAAATACTGTTTGAGTATAGGTCATCCAATACGAGCTACCATGTAGATGAGTAAACATGCAGAAAGGGTAATATGGTGCTCAAGCATGAAATCCCATCAATTATAATTACAGAGGCAACTCCTGGGACATGACTAATGTGCAACCTAATAAAGGGCTCCAGTTACCCTGAAGGCAGGGGTAGTTGCATAAGAACACCCACCCCTCACCTCATTGGGCTGGCCCCAGGTATTACTCACAAATGGTTGAAGTCACCAGGGATCCTCTCAGTTTGCGTGCTGTCGCCAATGGGAAGAATCCAGTACAGCGTTTTGTTGATGCAACGCACAGCAAGAAGGTGTTAGCAGGTCTGGCAAAAATCTTCTTTATTAGAGGAACATTAAAAACGGAAGGCTGCAACCTTCTACGCGTTTCGTGCAGTAAAAATTGCACTTTATCAAGAAGTCAGTTAAACATGGTACATTACACCCCATATATAGGGACAGTCTGCTGTTTTGGCGCCAAAAACCGCTAATTGAAATTTGCATAATGACCTAATAACACATAGCTGTGCCAGCGCTATACCAGAAGTGGCTGTTTACCTGATAAGCCGCCGAGACATCCGCCTCCCATATACACCTGCTCCATGGCCCGCATGCAGGGCAATGGAGGGCCAAATATCGCGAGATGCGTTCCAGGTTAGTCACGTCTGACCGCGCATGCGCAGATTGTGCTGAATGGAAAAGACAGACCCCGATCCCGCAGGAGGGCACCATTAAAGTCCTTAATACTCGCATTAGCATGTATGGCTATCTGGCATTGCATGCAACAAAAATGGCCAGTAATCGATGTGACCAACCACCCCAAGGGAGATGATCATGGTAATGCCCCTTAATCCTAAGGAGACACCCATAATATACCACCCTAATGGGGGAAGGGACACCCCAACCATCTAGCACATAAAAGGATTCTAAATTGGTGAGCCTTTTCAGGCAGACTGTACCCTATATATACAGACACATATAATAACTGTAAAATTAAAAACTAAGAAGTTAAATCCAAAAAATAAAAAAATCTTTAATTCTAACTATACCTATATTAAAAACATTTAAACAGCCCTTCAAAGGAACAGAGGAAAACTTATTCAATTAATTTGCATAAACTTTTTTACAAAAATCAGAAAAAAATCAGAAAAAACAGTCATGGACATCAAAAGCACTTCTCCTTATT